>VVHJ01025492.1:0-11139 GCA_015107715.1 Tylochromis polylepis
AAATACATCCACCATGCCCATCTTTAAAACTGATAACTGGAATCAGCTGTTAATAACCACAGATAAAAGGTTATTATCATTCACCTGACACTGATTGAGAAATGATACCATATCTGCCAACTTTTTCTAGGCCATCATTTAAAGGGCTTATCCAGCAAGTGTGCATGCCTTATGATCAGCTTACGCTACTGTTTCTAACAACATTTACAAGATGGTCACAGGAAAAGTATGCAAAATAGATGCATCTGCACTGGACAAGTACTTCTTGAGAACCTCTAACACTGTGTAACAGTTGCAAACTGCAGGCACAACCAATTCACTTAAAGAGCCAGACCAAACTAATCAGCACCATTATGGCACAAATCATAAACAAATGTACTAGAGTCAATGCTGAGGTCTCACCTCACTGGATTAGATCAGGGGTGTCAAACGTCCGGCCTGCGGGCGAGACAGTTTCATATGTCAGTTACTAATGGCCCGTTGGTATGTGGGAGCCGCATCTTCTCAAACTTGTCCAGGCCTTAAACCTCATGTGTGTTCTCAATAGTAGTGGTAAATGCATGAAAATAAGGATTTATGGAAATACTGAATAAAAACTTGCTTCCTTGAAACAGACTACATTTACAGTTCAGTATTTAATATTACATAAACTAAACTATATACAAAGTGTCTTCAAGCTTCTTGCTTGAAGCCATTTATAATTCTTAACTTGTTTTACAGTTTTCCCTACTGATAAGAACCTCACTTATGACCATTCATACTACACAAAGTAATTAAGCAATAATCAATTAAACAGAAAAGTTTTTCGTGGTTTTCTCTTTCTACTATAGAAGTTTCTGTTTTTTTAACAGTTGCAGTTAAAGAACTGGTCAGTCTGGGCAATGAGCTACTATACATTGAATATATTTTCCTAATAAAAAATTATTATTACATTACTTTGAATGTGTCTCATTAGATACATGTACTTATTAGTACCAAAAAGTTTAATTTTTGCTAGTTTTGAGGCATTAAACTTTTTTATATTATATTTATATCATTTTTACATGTCGTAATATTAACTGCAATCTTATTTATTTAACTCTAACAATAATAAAGAATTAGAAAATTGAATAAAAAATAAATGTCAAGCAGAAGATCCAGAGGCCAGATCTCTATAGTTTACTCTCACTGCTGCCTTTTCTGTACAGAGTAGGAATTAAACACCTGGATGATCTAAGTCTAAGCACACAAACACACTCAAACAAAGGTCAACACGTGCAGGAATGTACAAACCTGATTATTACTGATTTTATAGGCTCTTGTGATTTAAAGTGATGACAGCAAAGTTGTTTTATGACAATTCCACATGAATGCAAACTGTCATTTATAACATTTTATTCTCTTCAGCAGGGCCGCCCTGCCCTTCTTGTTAAGCATAAACTCAGTGAGACACTGTTAAACATGCAGAAGCTCATCACCTTAAAGGGCAAGATGAAATACGTCTCCCAGAAATTATGTCTGAGCATGTGTGTGGTATTTCTTAATCCACTCACACTATGTGTCTCATACATTGAGTACTGCTTGAAAAAAACACGATTAAAACTAATATAGTAGGATGTCGCTTTTGCTGCTTTGATCTAGACCTCGCTGACTCCTCGCTGCGGTTTGGGTGGGCGTCAGATGGTATCACATGGGAGTGAAGGGGCCTCAGCTGTCTTTTCTCCTCTTAGGGATCTTGTTTTGAAGGAGCAGAGAGGAGATACGTGGAGGAGATGTGTCCCACACTGCTGATGGAGACACACAGATACGCTCTGATATAGAAAATATGCACATTAGCAGAAAGCTCTGCAGGAATCTCAATCCCAGCCTAACCAAACACCTGGATGGAGCTCGTCTTCACACAAGGATACGCCTCGGCTTTTTTGTCATGCATGCAGAGAACGTGACCACATCTCTTTTAATCTGTGGCAAGCCAAACAATTCAAAAGCTTAACCAAACAATAAACGGCCTATGGATGAACATACTGGACCACCTACACATCACACCTGCCGGAGCTGCCCGGCCATGGAAACCCACGCCTAGGATGAAATGTACTGCCACTTTCGTCAACGATTCAAAACAAGATGAAAATGTGAGATTCGATTAGAACTAATTAATTAATTGTGTAGAAAGGCAGTTTGGAACTGATCCAATCAGAAGTGATCTCCTTGTGCAGTAAAGGTAGATGCCTATATTTTGATCTGCTGCCGAGAAACAGAGGGACGGGAGGAAGCTCCTGCTCTTCCTGTTGCTCATGAAAATGCGACAAAATGTTGGCATTCAGGAGGAAGAGCGGAGTAGACATATGGACATATTATGCATTTGAAGTTAAGGAAAATAAGATGCTTTATAATCCATGTGGAGAGACTCTCACTGGAAAAAACACACAAACTTTTACACTTTATATTTTCATCAATGAATCAACTTTAGATTTAGTTTATACTAATCTATTTAGTTGACTAAACTAAAAGAATTTGGATGCCTAAATTATGACAAAATTAAATGACGTTTTAGTCAAAAGGCTATGACTAAAATGAAATCAAAATTTACTGTCAAAATCAACACTGTTGGAAATGAAAACACCTGAATTCAAAGACCAAGAAGTGTGGCTCAGTCCTTCTGTCCATACACTGTCAGGTCTAGTGCACAGTCCAGGTGTTCGCCAGAGTTGCACAAGCTGTGCACTTTGGTTGACAGACTTGACTGGATTTGACTTGGTTGCTTTTTTTCCCGTGTGTGAACAATTCTGGTTCCCCTCTTCTGCAACTTGCTGGTATGTTGTAAGGACGAGGAAGAATCTAAACCACGAGGACTCATTTAATTCATTAACAGCTAATTCACATAATTAAGAACCTCTGTTAAGGGGAATTGGAAAAGCCTTCAAAGTAAAAATCTGGCTGTTTCTAGCAAGTTGGATCATTCGATATGATCAAGTGGATAGCACTGAGGCCAGCTGGACTGGAGTGGTGTCTTGTTTTGATCAAGCTTTAGAATTGTTTGGCATCCCATTGCCATCAAAGAGAGCAGAAAACAGAAGCGCATTCTTGGATGTCTCAGCAGTCATCAGAGCAGATATGATTTGGATACCAGCAGGGGTGGTTGGACCTTTAAGTTGGTCTGCAATCCAGATTTTTGTTGAGACTGTCAGAAGGTTTAGGAACACACAGTTTCGATGCCACAAATTCAGTGACAATCTTATGGAACCAGATTTTAAAAGTAGAAGAGAATACTGGATTACTTCTACAGGCCCAATGACTGCATCTGAAGTCAGCAGAAGAATAAATATGCATTCACTTTAGGAGAGGTGAGGCAAAGATGTTTAAGCAAAAAAAAAAAAGGGAAAAAAATCACACTTATCCTGCTTTAAAGGGATACTTAACCTCAGAATTGAACTTGCATACTTTGTCTCCATTGTCTTTATTTCTCTTTCTCGATTATTCTGCTGTGATCTGCCAGGTTTTTTTGCCTTCTCTTAAATTCAGTTCAATTCAATTTCATTTATATAGCACCAAATCACAACAACAATCACCTCAAGGCACTTTATATTGTAAGGTAAATAGCCTACAGTAATAGAGAGAAAATCCTAACATTCAGACAACTCTCTTTGAGCAAGCACTTGGTGACAGTGGGAAGGAAAAACTCTTTTTTAACAGGAAGAAACCTCCAACAGAACCAGGCCCAGGGAGGGGCGGCCATCTGCCACGACGGGACAGCACTTACTTTGTGATGCCAAAAATAACATTTGGAAAAAATCAGCATTCATTTGTTTTGACTGTTACCGAATATTAGAACCATTAGGGGTTTGTACCCTTAACTCCTCGTGTTCACTTAACACGGCAGTGTGGAAAACACATTTATTACTTTCTATTTTTTTTTAAAATTTTCTATGAATTTACTTATAATTTAAACAGAAAATTGCTCAAATGGTCAAATATAGCCTGTTATGCTGATTTTACAGCTGTAAAATCAGCTGCTAAATACCAGGTGGCTAATCCATCTTCTGTTTTAGGATATTTGACTGGTATAACTTGACTTGTTTTTTCTGATAAAGCAGGATTAATTTGTTGCTTACAGTTTCTCCACCCACATTTTAAAAAAAAATCTTTGCAGTATGCTTTTTAACCTCTCACTCCTATTAACTCTTTAACAGATGCCAAAACGCCTCCGTTGATGGTTTATCTTTAAAATATAATGTAGCACAAAGGTCAAAATAAGATGGTATCATGAGAAAGGGGTGTAGCTGAGACTATTTTCTCAGAACAGGGTTACTGTTATCCACTTTAGCTTATTGCATTTGCAATACTGCAGTGAAATGAAGTATTTAAGGACAAAATTCCTTTCTTTCATTTTCCATTTGTCTCTGCCTACCAGTTAATTCAACACTGAGCACTGTAATTAGTTTTTAAGCCAAACATGATTATCCACATTACTTCAGCAGTGGTTTAGAGGTTTTAAAGGTTTAGATGAGTTGTGCATGCCAATTACATGAGCAGTTGTCATCACTGTAGGCTAACTTTCAGGGTGGACACACGGGAGTGTAGTGTTGTTTTAGCTCCAGTTATACCACTTAGTTAAAGTTTCTAAGACCAGGGGATAAAAGGCTGTATGCTATATTTACAGCTGTAAAAACCTATTCTGAAACTTTTACTTCATATTTTAGTCTTTCTTGTTGAGTGTCATAGTAGTTTGCAAATGAATAACAAATAGTAAGTTGCTGAGAAAATGCCACAAATTTATGGCACTATACCCATCAGATGGCATATCAGGCTGACCACTAATGGGGTATTTATTGGTGGTGTAAGCACCTGGGTGAAAAGAGAGGTTGTTTGTCTAATGGCAGCCATCAACAAAACCAGAGGAGTCAATTGTAGAGTGGCGGTGTAGAAACCTGTCTTATGGAGTGTAAAAACCATGCATTGTGTGGAAGATAGAAGCTCCACCAGGAAATATTAGAAAGTTTGATGCAGCAAGCTTCACTGCAAACCAGAATCAGTAAGCTAATCATGAACCATTTAATTAACTTCCATTCAGTGATAGTTTGGCTGTAATATTTTATTTCTAAAGTATATAAAGTGAGATAAAGCCTATGACAGGCAGTGAACTGGGTATTTTGTGGTTATATCACTAGGGAATCTGCTAAAATTTCGGAAAACAGAATTTACGTTTACGAAGAAATTTGTTTCAGGTAAAAATACCAAAAGAAACAAAGATGCATTGAAAACAAAGAAAGAAATACAAGTCTGTAACATGAAGTGGCACGAAATAGGAAAAACCTTTGTCTGTGTTTATCGAAGTGAAGTGAAATTACATGGTATGCCCATCGATGTGCATCAAAAGCTAATACACAGGTCTTATCATGAGAGCATTGGGATTTACTTAATCAAGCTACTGTTTTTTTTTTGGTTTTTTTTAAAGCATTTGGAAACCATCACTAGATAATGTGAGCTCCAGTCATACAGGCCTAAACACTGGTTGGTGTTCTATATTAGTGACTGATTGTTAGAGCTTGATAACAATAAAAATGGTCACAAAGAGGGATACAATGCTGCACCAAAAGCTTTCCTGCAATTACTTTGGTCGCTAGCTGCAGTCACCCATAGTTTGCATGCAAGTTGCCAACCTGTTTCCAAACACTTGCCAACTACTTGCTGTAGTAGTAAAGCAGTAGTAAAACTAAAAGAAGGGGACCGCAAACCAAAAGGGGGGAATATTCACTTTCCCAGTAATATGTACAATCTGTAAACCAAGTTGGTTACAGTGGTAAGGTACTACTTTTACACTGAAGGCATCTGCTATTTCTGCAGCAATTTTTCAAGTTACAGTACCACTCGGTGAGTAGTTGGCAAGTGTTTGCAGACAGCTGGCGTCTTCCATGCAAACTTTGGGAAACTGCAGGAGTCTGATAGCAACCAATACAATCAAAAGGAGGTGTTTTGTAGAACACCATATAATCTGTATTTGTGAAGTATATCTCTTTGCAACCAGTTTTACCCAGTGACAGCCAGCAATCAACCAATTAGGGAACACACATCTTTCCCAAGTCATCAGAGGTTGTTGGGGCTCACTGACCAGCCTGCAGGCCTGTGAGATAGGCAACTCGGCTGTGCTGTTTTCACTTGTGAACTAAAAATCTTTAGGGTTTTGGAAAGTAGGGCAAATTGAAACAGTACATTATTTCAGCCAGAGAGTTAATGAATGACAAGCTAAAGAAATATCTCACAATTTTAAAGAAAGCTTTGTTGCTTTATTCATGTCAGCAATAAAAAGGAACAGAAATGTATTATCACCGTATATGCTGTTTAATATTGATGTAAAATGAAACACTTCAAGGTTCTGTCTGATATCACCCAAAGTGGTAAAGGGGTTGTGTTATATTTCCTTCTTGATGTAGTATGTAGTGGGAATAAAATCTGGAAGCCCGCAGAGGCTTGGAGCCACTCAGGATGAGTTTTGGAGCAGCTGAAAATGTTTAGATGTTTTTCAGCAGTTTGTTCAAAGTATTGAAAGTTTTCAAGGTCAGCTGGGTCATTTTTTATGTTTATGGGGAGTCAACTTTCACAGCCATACATATAATCAGAACTAATGTTGCTAAATAGCAGGTCATCAAACTGTTTTCTGGGAAACAAGTGTAAAAGGGTCAAGTTGCTGGAAGAGTAACTGAGAAACCATGTGTTTAGTCTTAAATGGGCTAAAAATATTGATGCTTTACTTTCACTTTCTGTCTGTGGTTGTTTTATCCTCAATCACCTGGAGCAGGACAAACATGTCTGGGATAAACGAGGTGTTTAGGTTTGCAGTCGGACTATTAGTGAATACAGGAGACCTAACCCAAACATTCCCATCTAAGGAGGATTTCCCTCTTTCTCTTCTCTCTGTAATTTTAAATGGATGGCGTGTGGGAGCTGACGACTTTTTGCTGTTTTGTGTTTTCAGTTGTTTCACCTTTAGCAGCATCAAAAGTCCCGTCCTTTCAGCCCGTATTGTCACTCTGCCTTTTTGGCAAAGGCGTTTGAGGTTCTGCCGATTCATTTGGCTCCAACCATAATTGGGTTATCAGACTGGCTTGCTGATTAAACTTGCACCCAAAGACCTAACATTTGCCCACCCCTTGCCTCATTTTCTGCCCATCATCATCCCCAAGTGAGCATGCGGTGTGACAGCTAAAATCTTCCCCCAGCACAACCGGCTCACAGAACAATGTGTGCGGATAAACCCTCCAAGGGCCTGAGGGTGCGTGTTCGTGTTTGCATGCGCGTGTGTTCATAAACAGCACACATACACACACACACTGGTTTTCACACGCATGTTTTCTAGAATCTGTCTGTCCAAGCACTCTCCTCTATCAGGAAGTGAGGTAGGCTTGATGGGAGCAGCAAGTCCAGAGAGCTTAGTGGGCCAGAATAGGGCCCATTGTGCCCATTATGCTAGTAGGGATTTAGGCCTACAAACTGACCAGTCTGCTGGAAGGTGATGAGGATGGAAGGCCTGGAAGAGCCGGGCGGAGACCCGACGGGATGGCATGAAAACAGACAGGGATGCCAACTGGCAAATGAGACGGTGTCGGGACTCAGGGAGATGCTGGCAGGGGGAAAGATCACTGATAAAATTTGTCTCCATGTCTACAAAAAGCAGAGCTAGACACATACAAAATTCAATGATACTTTTTCAACTAATTCAGCTTAATTCAATCTTATATAGCGCCAAATCACAACGACAGTCCTCAAGGCAATTTATTTTCCAAGGTAAAGGCTCTACAATAATACAGAGAAAACCCCAACAATCAGACAGCAAAATCAGACAAGAAGAGAGCCAGAGATGAATAATAACTAATGATTAAATGCAGAGTGGTGTTTAAACACCGCAGAGAGTGAAATAAGGTGAGGAAAGAAGAAACACTCAATGCATGGATGACTTGTTAATTTACTTGCAATGCTCCAGCTGATTCATCTCCAGCTTTCAGCTCTGTTTTCAGATGCATCAAGCAGCTGTTTTTACAGAGAAATAAAGCTCTGACCTAGTGAGGCCTATTCTCCTTCACTTGTACAGTCCATACCTAGCATCAAAATCCTTCTAGAAGCAAGACTGGGCAGTTATTTGAACAGTCATTCGTTGGGAGAGTATATTTCTTCCATATTAGCTTCTCCTCATTGGCTGTTGCATACAGAATTAAATTTAAAATCCTGCTCCTCACATGTAAGGTCTTGAATAATCAGGCCCCATCTTATCTTAAAGACCTCATTGTATCGTATCACCCCATTAGAGCACTTCACTCTCAGCATGCAAGCTTACTTGTGGTTCCTAGGATATTTAAAAGTAGAATAGGAGTCAGAGCCTTCACCTTTCAGGCCTTTCTTCTGTGGAACCATTTTGGATTCAGGAGACAGACACCCACTCTACTTTTAAGATTAGGCTCTCTTACACAGTGTTTCTGTTGTCCTGTCTTCCTCTGCTCACCCCTAACCAGTCATGGCAGATGGATGCCCTTCCCTGAGCCCGGTTCTGCCAGAGGTTTCTTCCTGTTAAAAGGAAGTTTTTCCCTTCCCACTGTCACCAACTGCTTGCTCATAGGGGGTTGTCTAATTGTTGTGGTTTTCCCTGTATTATTGTAATGTTTTTACCTTACAATATAAATAAAATTCAGTTGAAAAGAATCATTCTAATCCCCTATCCTCTTGGTCAATTTTAGAGCAGCCTTAAATTTATGGCAAATTAAACCGTCTTGATGTTATTTAAGTACATTTATCTGTTTTTTTTTTATGGAGTTTTTTTTCCATCCACCTTCTTGTTTCATCTCTTCTCTTCACCCTCCTCCCTCTGTTTTTTAAAACCATACCATGTTAGGGAATACACAGAGTTGCCTTAAACCCTCAGAACCTTGCTCAACGAGTCAGGGACGATAAACAGCTCAGACTTTAACGGTTTAGTTTTTGATGCTGTTTCTCTCAATTGTTAGGTTATTTTACAAGCTTGTAAACGTCTTTTTTTGTTGAGACAGAAAAAACACTGTTCACTAACTGACATCAGGTCGTCTTTTCACCTTAACCAACTCTTCACCTCTCACCTTTCATGTAAGGCCAGACAGACGGTGCTGCCGACGCTTTGAAAGGGACCCGTGACCTGAAAATAGAAACTAGAAAGACGGCGGAGCCTTTGGACGAGGTGACCCCATGACCCGTTGAGCCTTAGATAAACAAAGAGATACTTAAGCCAGTGGTTGGAGGTCTGCTAAGACATTTATAGGTGTATGTTGCTTAAACTGTGATGACAGCTAGGAGGAAGACAGGTCAGAGATTAAGGAGAAGGAAGTTGGAGGAAGGTGAAGAGGAACAGAGAACCAAAAAGAAAGAGGGAGAAGAAAATATGTATAGCAGTTGTTTAAAGAGCAAGTGATGGAGGAATGAGACAGATGGAAGGAGAGGCGTGAAAGAAAGCAGCTCCCTGTGGGATCCCTGCATATTTTCCCTGGGTGAAACCAGGTGTGAGTGTGAACTATGGGCCAGACAACTCAGGCAGGCTGGCACAGCCCTGTCATTAAGCACTACCTGCCTGCCCTGAGGCCATGTGGGCTGGAAAAAGAGCTGAGAGCTCAGGTAAGACGGTGTGACAAAAGCCAGTCTGGCATCACTGTCACTTTACAAAGACAAACATATTTACAGTGTTTCAGTGAAAACACTGTAAATGTTTGTTTTTACAAGTTATAGTAAAATTCTGCTAGCCAGTGTTTCACTGGCACACATTAAAATCACACTGATATTAATGTGATTTATTTAATAACTGTCATTAAAGTCGAAAAAGTTGCCACTAAACACGAGAAGGCAAGTACACCTGCTTTGAATTCCAAGGTTTTACACATCAGGATATAATAAAAAAAACATCTGGTCCTTAGCAGGTTCCAAAATTGAGTAAATACAACCTCAAGTGAACAACAACACATGATGTGTTGCACTGTTATTATTTATGTAGCAAAAATTAAGCCAAACTGCAGAAGCAGTGTGAAAAACTATGTACACTATGTACACTCTATGATTCAGTAGCTTAGCTCGTTTAGCAGCAATAATTTGAGTCACTCATTTGAATAAAGTCTCTGTGACTTTTTCAGTAGCTCACATTGTTGTTGTGGAATTTTGGCCCACTCTTCTTTACAACGTTGCGTCAGTCCATTGAGGTTTGCAAGCATTTGTTTATGCACAGCTCTCTTAAGGTCCCACCACAGCATTTCAGCAAAGTTCAAGTCTGGACTTCAACTGGACCACTGCAACACTTTGACTCTTTTCTTTTTCAGCCATTCTGCTGAAGTCTGGTGGTTTTTTCACATGCATTTTTGCCTTACAACCATTCCCAGATTAATGGGCAGCAACAATTATTCATCTAAGATTATTGCCGATGTCTATCCTCCACACTCCTGAATGCTCCAGACCGGCAAACTGCCAAGACGTCTGATTTTATAGAGGTGATCACACTTCTGGGCGATCAGTTAATCAAGTGCTTTTGATTAGCAGCACCTGACAAGCATTTATTGTATAAGTTTTACAGTACAGTAATACAGTCTTTCTAATTTGCACTGATATAAGGTTTTAAGGAGAGAAATATGCTTTTATTAAGGAGGCATTTTCTCATAGACTTGTCTGCTTGTTCACTTCATGTTTAAGAACCTCTTGAAGAAGTCATTACTTATTACGTAATATATATGAATAAGAGATGATTCATTGTACCACCACTTAAGCTCCTAACAAATGCAGTTTCCCGTACGTACAGTTTAGACCAGGGGTCTCAAACGCCAGTCCTCGAGGGCCGCTGTCCTGAAACTTTCCCATGTGTCCCTGTTGCAACACACCTGAATAAAATTAGTAGGTCATTAGCAAGAGTATAGAACTTGACTGCATGCTGAAGTGGCAACCCCTAACCCTACTCAAGTAAATTTAAGTAAATGTAAGTGTTTGGAAAAATGTACTTCTAAAAGTACTTTTATTGCACCATGTTAATTCACTCATGAGCTGCTGTAACATGAATCAAATGGCTGAATTGCCACCTCAGCATGCAGTCAAGTTCTATGGAGTCTTGCTAATGACCTACTAATTGTATTCAGGTGTGTTGCAGCAGGGACACATGGAAAAGTTTCA
>VVHJ01025495.1:0-23088 GCA_015107715.1 Tylochromis polylepis
GGGGGGGGGGGGTGCATGCAAGCACACCTGTGTTACATACCCAAAATCTTTTGTTTTGTATAGTCAAATAAATATGTGTTGATTAAATATGTGTTGATTTCATTTTATGATCATTTTGAAGTAAAAAGAAGTTGTGAAAAGATCTGTTTCCGTTATTTAGCTGACACTCACTTATAAAAACAAGAAAGGTTAAACAAAATTTCAGTTTATACTATACCCAATTTGTTAACCAGCTTCACCTGAAATACTGAAACAGTAACAGTGAAAGTGCCTCAGGAGAAGGAGCATTTGTTCAGAAAATGGCCTCCAAAGGGAGAATTTTAAGTATGTAGGAATCTAGTGAGCTCCCATGAGAACTCAGTCGGACCCATAGGATTAAAGGCCATTGAAGGATTGGTGAATAGTGGGCAGTCATTACTGTCCAGCTGCTCTCCCTCTGATGCTGTTTTGCTCCAGGACATGAATGCAGCTTATACAGTGCAGCTGCTGGCAACTGTAACACATTAAAACACAGTGAACCTTTAAGTGTAAACACTTACATGCATCTATAACCCCATAAAATATATCCATACATCTAAAGGTACACGAAATTCCCTTCTATCAGAAAACATGCTAGGAATCGAAGAAAAAATTACTTTTACTAGACTTCTTTGTAGTTGTTGATTCATGCATCCTCACATGGACACACACTAATTACACAAAAAAAAAACAAATGTCTGCAGATATACCTACAGGCTTTACACACACAGGCATGAATAAGCAGACTTGTATTGAAGCACAGATATGAGCAGATGAAAGTGAATGTACATGTAGAATTGGAGGTGTGTATATACAACAAGCTGTGCAACACTGTTTTTTAGCCCATGGAGACATGTGTTTCACATTTGACATTATACATGTAATCCAATTAGTTTTGGTTTCATATCACAATTATATAAGATCACTACCCACGCCTTATCATCACCACTTATGCTCAGGGCTCCTTTTGCTTGATACTGATTGGTCTGTAGACAAAAGCTGGATTTGCCATTTTGAAGTTCTTCGCCTTGTCATCTATTAGCATTTGACTCTAGATGAAACTTTCATGCTACTTTGTGTATTGGTTGTATAATGCAGTATAATAAACTGATCCATAGTTATGTGTCTATGGTCTGGAAGGGTTTAAGACCTGTAATTTTGGTTTGGAAAGTGAATGCTTGCTTGCTGTCAAAGCAGTTCACGCTGCAGCTACTTTTCCTCATCTGTGCACTTTTTGCCCAGACTTGTCAAAGTCAGCCTAAGGAAATTTTTAAAAAAGAAAAGTCTGTCCAGCAAAGGATATAAAGGTTCAACAAAAGATAACACCCTCAAAAAGAATAACTCCTAACCCTGAATTGGACTGATGGAAAGATGTATGAAGAAAATCTGTGTATTTTTTGTATCATGGTAATAAAATATAACAGTGTCTGTTCATTGTAATACTGGCTGGCTGGCAAATGTCACAGTCCAGTATAATAACGACCTGCATTAGATTTTCTTGTTGTGACTCTTGCAGTGATGCTTTTCAGAGAGATTAGTAATACTGAGTCCTACTCATTAAAAATCTGCACACAATATGCAGGGAGCATTGGGGGCGCAGTTAGGAGATTCTGGGCTTGAACTTGCTGGAGGCTTTTTTGTGTGGTGTTTTTACGTTTGCTGTTTTCTTCAGGTGCTCTAGTTTCTTCAAACAGATGAAAGACAAGCATGCTAGCTGTGTGGTTATTAGAAATTAGCAGTAGGTGTGGATGTGACTGCACTTGGTTATATGTCTGGTTGGTTAAGGAACTAGGGGTGGCATGGTGGTTAGCATTGTTGCCTCACAGCAAGAAGGTCCTGAGTTCAATTCTACCATCATGCCAGGGTCTTTCTGTGTAGAGTTTGCATGTTCTCCCTGTGTTTGTGTGGGTTCACTCTTGGTACTCCAGCTTCCTCCCACAGTCCAAAGACATGCAGCTAATTGGACACTCTAAATTGCCTGTGAATGGTTGTCTGTCTGTATGTGTTAGCCCTGTGACAGACTGGTGACCTGTCCAGGGTGTACCCTGCCTCTCGCCCTAGGATAGCTGGGATGGGCTCCAGCCCCCTCTGCAACCCTGAAAAGGATAAGTGGTAGAGGATGGATGGTTAAGGAAATAACCACTCATAGGGGTAGGTATGTAAACTCATATAAATAGTTTTAATCACCTTCTATGGAGTGAAAACGTAAACCCCCTGTCAGTTTGCCCAGTGATAATATCAGTGTAGGCAGAAGATATTTAAGCATTGCCTTGTGCCAGTCTACAGCTGAAATTTTACATTTAAAAAAAAAATAACTTTAGTGAGAGGAAAGAAACACATCAAAGGGCCATAGGCTGGACTTGAACCCAGGCCACTGCACTCTGTCCACCTGTTTAACCACTGAGCTAAAGCGGTGCACTAAAATTGTACTGTTTGCTTGAAATTTATTATGAATATATTGCATTTGACATGTATTTCCTTGTATGAACCAGAGAGTTAAAAAGGATTTTAGCCAATGACATACATTTTAACATTTACATTAAAAAAAAATAAATCACTAAATTATATTTTAATAACTGTTTCTTTTAAATGCATAATGGTAGATGTGTAGCAGGAAAAAAATATTTTGTTTCAGCAGTGAGAATAGTTCCTACTCCTCTGTAACTCTGCCACTGAGCGAGCTTATTTACAGCTACATTTATACTTCTGTGAAAGAAGAGTGAGTATATTTTGTGAGTGCTGTGATTTTGTTACTTTCATCTGTGGAAGTGAAATTACAGAAACTAACAAGTCATTATACCTTTGAAAGGCTAAATGAAATGTCATGATAATGTCATAAGCCGTTAATATATTTTTCCTTTGTGTTTACAGCAATAAGTTGCAGGTACCAGTCTCACTCTACCTTGGAAACAAGACAAACACACAACAAAATAACATGGTAGCCTCATGAAGTTTGAAAATACTGCAAGTGAAACTTTGTGTTGATTTGATGCAGGTAAAATTATCCACTGGTAAATGGCAAGAGGTTTTAACACTCTAGGGCAGAATTTGATTGTTGTTATTGATTGCTGTTCGATTCAGAGCCACCACTGGGTAGAAACTGCAGTGTACACAGGGGCAAGGGCAAAAGGGGTGAATGAATCCAAGTGATAGTCCCAAACACATGAAAGTTACAGAAAAAAACAGATATATTAGAAAGGAATGAGGTTAGATGTAGAGGGGAAAACAACATATTTCTTCCTTTGTTTTGTGTTTCAGGATCATTTTACCTGCCCAATTTATAAAGGACATTCTCGATCTAGTGAAGCTAACCTGAATACCACAAATTGGGTTACTGACCCCAGTGCTAAATCATATTTAATCTGAAAAAAAAATCTTCAAACCAGGATAGTGAACAAAATATATTGTCTTCACGGGCAGTGAGAGTGATTTGTTAGTTTCCAAGAGGCACTGTATAGCACAAGTGGGGTTCTGGAAATGTGTTAAGTGAGCAGCAAATGGATTTCTATCACATACTTGAAATGTATTAAGTTGCTATAATTAGTAATAATGATTATGATATAAATTCATTGGTGTAAAAAGGTAACAATTAATTTGCAAGTAATTCATTATCACTTTTTTGTCCTAAATTAAAAGTATTAACATTAATTTAAAGATTTAAGTAAACTATAGAGGTTCTATAACAGAGTTTATTTATTCATCTCTTTTATGATTCTGCTTTTACATCAGATAAAGTCATCATGTTTTTCGATAAGTTGTCTGTCAAATCCATCTCATTCTCATGATTGCCCACTGATAATATCAGTGAAGACAAGTGTAGGCATAAGATCTTTAAGCATTGACTTGTGTCACTCCACAGCCGAAATATTATATTTAGTTTTATGTTAAAAAAAAAAACATTATTGAGGGGAACAACACACAGCAAAGGGCCACGGGCTGGACTTGGACCCAGGCCACTGCACTCTGACGATGTGGCATGTGGTCGCCTGCTTTTCATGAACTTAACATGCTATACAGGCCTGTATAGTTTGAGATGTAGCTCTTGGTTGGTTTTTTTTCGCAGTTTCTCTGAGCATTTGCTGGAATGTGGTCACACTTGCTGATTAATCAGTTGATCAAATCCATTTTATTAGCTGCCCTTGTCTGCTATTTACCCTCTTAATTCCTATGGAAGTAGTAAGGGTTGACTTAGGTTTTCATATAACTGAATATATGAAAACCTGTTGAAGGACACAATCTACCCAGTGTATCCTGGCATCTCCTCCCATGGACATGGCTCACATGGAAGCCATCTGAGAATAATGCCCAAACCGCCTCAGTTTGCTCAGTCAGACTCAGTGTCTCCTGCCTCCCTTGGAATTACATATGATTTCTATCAGAGGTGAGAGGCCATCCCAGACTGCCAAGCACTATCATTTGAAAGCCTGTGAGCGCTCAGTCTTTTTCTCTGCTATCTGATTCCAATTCAGGTCTAAGGTCTCCTGGTGCCAAGTACACTTTAAACAGCTGTGTTTTTGTTATTGACAAGCTGCAGACAGGCCATTGTTCCCATAGTTCCCAGCGTCCCACCCAAGGATACAGCTGGCCACTTGTAGATTTGAATGCTTTAATATAAAACATTGCTCTATACTGTGAACGTTAAACATCCAAAACATTTTTTTCTTGGGAAAGGACCTTTACTTTTATGCTAAATTATTTAAATTATAGTTAATCTCTATTATACTACACATTACTGCGTTCTACTATAACGTTCTGGTTTCAGTTAGCCAACTTGTAGTTTTTGTGGTATTGACTTTCAGCCACTTTTCAGCAAGCCGTGGTTGCATAGACATAGAAAACACTATGTGTAAAGTAAAAGTGGGATGCATTTGTCAAAATACATCAAATAGCTTTCATTAGTTTTTTTTTTGTTTTGTTTTTAATCCATCTTTATCTGTAAAAATAAATAAAAAATTTAAAACTAAGTGTCCAATAATACGTTTCCAGTTATTCACTGCCTACACAGAAAGGTTGTAGGCAGTGAAAACTGGCTATTGCTCCTGGAGGCTATAATTTAGCACACTTGTCTGTGGGCTCCTAGATTGTGCTTAAGTCAGTGTAGGATAAAAGGTGAATTGCTGACTGCTTTATATTTATGGAAACTGCTGTCTTTTTGACTGCAAAAGAAGCTATGCTACATGGAACGGTGTTATTAGCAAAATTGACCTGCGACAAACACAGCAAGAATGAACATGCAAGCTCTATGGATGTGGAGGTGTGCATTTGACATTTCTGGAGCTCCATTAAACTTTCTTTAGGATTTTTTTTTTTTAATTATCGTGTAGATATTAAGAGACTGATATTACAAGAAGCAAAGTTCCAGTTTGAAAAATTGTATTATGGGTCATCAGGGATAAGAGATGATTCTAAACTAGGTTTGTTTTTTCCACAACACTGCACAGTGAAAATGAAAATGCATCACTCATGGGGTAATGAGTGTGGTATAAATCAGCTGAGCAGTTCTGATGTAATCACAGCAATCTGTTTATCATCCACATTAATTTTAAAATGAGCATTGTTCCTCACTGCCACGCAGTACATTGGAGGTCACTCCCCTGACTTCATTATACATTCCCACGGTGTAACTGCACAGTGATGCAAACGAGTGTCGTATTCTTCATTTACTTCTGATAAAGAGCTTTGTAGACCACATTTTTTATCACGAGTGGGGACTCTCATCTGCAGTCATAACTCTGAGTCTTGTACAAATTGGATTCACCTGATTATTTTTTTCTCCTCAAA
Source organism: Tylochromis polylepis (assembly GCA_015107715.1). NCBI lineage: Eukaryota > Metazoa > Chordata > Actinopteri > Cichliformes > Cichlidae > Tylochromis > Tylochromis polylepis. The sequence goes on from VVHJ01025495.1 coordinate 5,800, forward strand.
AATAAATTGTTAACTTTTATATATCAACCTTTCCAGCCTACCATTCTTTTAGCTCTGCTTTAAGTGAAAACAGCTATGTTTATTTTTAATTATTCAAAATAACGTGTACATATAAGACACAGAAAGAACAAAAGAGCTGTAGAAAAAATGCAAACATGACATTGTACAGTAGTTCTACTATGTGTGATTATTTTTTAAATTGTATTTAATCAGAAAGTAAAACTCTTCGGATTAGGAATCTCTTTTGAAATGATGGTTTTGGTTCAATATAGACATATAGGTTTTGTAAACCATAATGTTAATTTTGACTATCTTCAGGAATTTTTGTGTTGTTGTCTGGAAAAAGTAGGCCATTAGAGACTTTTCTACTTCTTTTGAGCAATTGAAGCATTTTCTTTATACACACAGACACTTTTTTTTTTATGCCTAAGCACTTTGTGCCAAATATTTCCTTCAATGAATGCATCAGATGATCCCAGGGTTCAGTGTCTCACCCAAAGATAGAAAGAAACTGAGGGAGCCAGAGGTCGAACCACCAAGCTAATAAATCCTCAAAATAACAAGTTTACCATATGTGAGGGATATACAGTTTAATAAAAGCTAGCATACTATCTACATGTGTGTGTGTGTGTGTGTGTGTGTGTGTGCTTGCAAAGGTAATTTAGTCCACTGCTATTTTTAGCCTCACTAACAGAATGAGTGGCTAGTCAGTGGATGACTATGAACTTTGACTCTGTCTTGGACTTACTACCACATAACTGCAAAAATAATATTTGCATTCCTAACACCTACGCTTTGAATTTGTTAGATGGTGCATGACACTTGATAATCATTAGCTCAAAGCTCCATTTTTGTCTGCAATCAGAGTTAAAACATAACAGTGCATTACATTGTCACTGGAATGACCTTTATTTCAACTTTACAATTAACTCAATTTATAGTTATTTATATATTTGAAGTTGCCTATTTTTGAAACGCTTTGGCAACAGCCATAATGAATATTTCTTGTCTTGCTAAATTATTTATTTATTTGTTTTATTTTTTCACATAAACGCTCTGGATTAGCCCTAGACCAGTTTATCAGCTGATATTAGCAATTTGCTAAACCAGTATTTATCAGAATTTACATGTTTCGGGAAAAAAAATATTGGCTGATTTATATCAGAATATCACCAAATATTGGCATTGCAAATTAGTAGGCCTCTTATTTGGATGTAAATTATCTTTACTTACATTCAAAGATTAAACTCAAAAGTAAGCATTAGTATAAAGCACACTGCATTTTATCATGGCAGTGTTTTGTAATGTTTCGTTTTGCACACAATTATGAGCAAATATGCATTCATTTAGCCAGTTGTTTGCAGTAAAAAAAAAAAAACCCAAAACATGTTTGCATTTGTTATATTCCATAAATGTATGCAAATTTAATGCATTTTGCAGTATTTACGAGGCTAACAAGATCATTCAGCATTTTGTGTCACAGTCACAGCTTATTTATTGAGTACTAATAATTTTCTGTTTAAACCAAATGTAAAATGTAAATACTGGCAAAGGACGGACATTAACAGTGATTGTCAGCAGAAACCAGCATGTGTTTACTTTGTTGAATTTAAGTACGTATAATTAATATATTGAATGCCTTTAAAATTTGTTTCAAATGGCCATTAAGGAATTCAAAGCAAGTAAGCAAGATATAAGCACAGCATCTCCAATATGAAGCAATTTATCAGCTTAAGCTAGATCAGACTTCATCAAAAAGGGCTGAATTATTATGTAAATCCTGTTATATTCTCACTTCAAATAATCACTTGATAGTACCTCATAAGTTTTATGACTCTTAGTTTAGGTGTCAGTGGTTCTTAAACTCTGGTGAGTGTAAAAAATATGGAGTGAAATTGTAACCTAAGAGTGTTAACTTCAGTAGCACTAAACATTGGTAATTTATTTAGAAAAGGTTGAATAATAGCAAAATGTATTCATAATGATCGGTGAACTTTTATTTGCTACTCCTCTGGTTCTGCTCAGACTTCATTGGCATGTTCCCAGAACAGGAAATATTGAATCATTCATTACTGTCAAATCTCTAACAGGCTCCCTACTGGTGTTGGCGGCACTCAATAAGTAAAACCATTCACTTTGTTCTCTGGCACAAAAATTCAGAGCTCTGTATAGAAATGGTCACTTACACAATGAGAAACAAAGGGGCATTACACTCACAAACACAAAGCACAGCAGCTACAGGTAAAGAGTTTCAACTTTTCTGGTTATTTCCTTTCAAGTCCCAGAACTCACCTCTTCGCTGATAAAGACCAAGGACTTATATTTTCTATCAACAGCTTCTGAGGTTTTAGCGATAAAAGTGAAATGTTGCTAGGGAGTTTGAGAAAGACACAGTTTTGATGTAAAAGATGATGATAATGTCAAGGTTTTTCTTATGTTCTCTTATTTGCCACATCTCTTCTTGATAGTTGTGCTAGACATTTTTGGAATCAGTGCATTAGTCCAGGATGTCTGAGTGAAATGCAGCTCTGTTGTCTCTTGGTCACTCAACAATTCCAGTATTGGTCAGATATAATGGTCCTCTTTCGCTCAGTCGAAGAGACTGGTATTATTGCCCCATCTTCTCCAACAGCTTTCTGAAGACTTTATGCACTGAGCACAGAGCACATACAAAGTTTTCCCCAGTCTTTTTTCAGAACCATATTTAAACAAGAGCCTCTGTTTATAATACAAATCTTCACAGTACATACTTCATGTCTAAATATCATACACATTTGTTATATTATAACTGAATAGAGATACACAGAGATAGCTGAAAACTTAGCTAGTCCACAGAAGCAGTACCTTGACTTCATTTCAGCTTGATCGCAATAATATACAAATGTACAGACAGGCATCTGTCTGTAAAAGGCTCCCACACTCAGAATGAGAACTCTGACAGGTGGAACCGGACTATTTAGACAGAAAAATAGAAGAACAGAATCGCTGTACAACTTTAGAGGGAGGAATAACGCCACACGGTCCACTTCCTCTGAACTGCACAGGTCCTCCCATCTGCTTGGTATAGGAGAATCCTTGGCATGCCCCCCTGCACTCTTTAGCGTTCAGTGATAAGGATTTGAAGGAGTAACAACAGAAGACTGAAGGCAGCTTGAAGCATTAGACTGTGAGGTGAGGCAGCGTTTAGGAGACTGTTAGATGACATGGTGGAGTGGCCCAACAGTAATTCATTTCCCAAGACCTGGAAGGAGACAGGGAAGTTAGTTTTTTCATCACTTCTAATCTCTTTAATTGTTGTAAACACTTTGAGTTTCATGTGTCATTACTGCTCATGTAAAAGCAGACTAGTGATTAGGTTTTAAGAAACCATGCCAAACACAGATAAGAATCCAATGTCCTTGTGTTATCTCTTTTCGAATGCTAAATTTATCTCTTCCACCTTTGAAATTTTTTTTTTCATTTTCAGTAAAATTAAAAATATTTTTTCATGATTCACCTTGGACTTTGTGGGAGCTACACATACATTTCAAAGAATGTGGTTCATACCTGATATACCTGATGTGTTCATTTGATTTTTTTCCACTTTCCGGTCTGACAATGCATATGGGAACCTGCTATTCATACTTCTGTACTGTAGCTCTACGTAAAGTACATCTCAATATAAACTATTTAGTAAGCCAGTTTGCTTTAAATCTGTCTTGTTCCACTCCCATTGAATTTTTACAAATTTATTTTCTTATTTAGCAACAAGAAACTCAAAGTGAAGTTTTTAGGTATCATCATTGTATACAAAAGCTATGCAGTGAAGCAATGTAGCCCAAATTTGCATTTCCCAATGCAAATAGAGGCAGAAACTTTGGTGCAAAATTTACTTCAAGCTGCACCGTGAAAACCCTGGGACTCTCCTATAGACAGTGGTGTGTGTGTGTCCGTGCATGAATGCTAGGCGTATAACTGTGTGGCTAAATGAGACTGAGTGCTCAAACAGACACAATGTAAGTGCCAGTCCATTCTCTCCTGCTGCTACCAATAATCACAAATGGAGGACAAACTTAATGATACCTTTAAACTTTTCTTTTATATAGAGACAGGAAGAAAAGGAGAAAACCTAAAGAAAAGTGAGCAAAAATGTAGCGCTTAATAGCACAAAAGTTGTGAAAAAAAATCTTTCTATAACTAGAATCTATCTATTATTGTACCTGTTTAGGGGTTTGTAATGTGACTATATTCACAAAAATAATACAAAGCACACTTTAGCTTTGCTTTTGGTTCACCGTAAGGACTGAGGTAAAGCTAAAGTGGAAGCAAGGGCTGCTTCCACTGCTGAAATGCAGTCAGTAGTTAAAAGACCCACAACTGTGTTTCGAAATGGTTTCGGTGTCAGATTAGGTGATCATAGTCAAAAATGATTGTTCTTATATAATATATTATAATTAATGTCCTCCCCAAGGCCTGGCTGCAATGCTACATTGGACCTTGAACATGCATAGCTTGCTGTACATGGATGTGCCAAAGACTAGCTGCAGTGGTCCATTGAATATTTATGTGTGCAACTAACATTTTTATGAATAAAATTTAACCTAGGAATCATGGATCATCACTTGGCAATGAAAACAGAGTCCTTTTTTTTATACTTCTCACTCTGTATAAAAAGAGTGAAATTGCTATTGTGTAGTATGTGTACACAGAAATTGAGATGCAGTACCTATTTAATTACATTGAAATAAGGTTTACCTTTTTGTCAATTTATTTCGAGACTTCCTAATCAGTTTTGCTCCCAGCACCCATTGTCAGTTTGGTTAGGGTATTATCTGGCTAGTATTGTGTTGCCTAATGCAAGTATTAGTAGTGGTATTAGTTATAAAAGTGTCCCATGATGGGGGACTTCAAATGTTTGAATTCAAAGGGTGAATTCAAATGTTTATACCTTAAAAAATATTATCAGATTGGCACGATTTATGTCATTTTCAGCAGATAAATTCAATTTGGAATACTGAAAATGAGCAGCTGAAACAATAGCATAGCCAGCAACAATTTTTACTGTTGTAATTTCAGAAGCCTAAAATGTCGCACATCTGAGAAATGCTTTTGCCATTTTAGAAATGGTTCACTTCTAAACGTTGGACTTTGTAGAGCTGCAAGACAAGAATGACGAGAAAACTGCACACCTGTGTTGGTATTATTGTATCCAGAATGTTCCTCATAGTTTCTATGGTTCCAGGTGGAGAGGTGGTGCTGCTGTTTTCTCTTCTGCCTTGGCTGTTTATGCTGTACTGGCTGAGAGTCGGCTGTTGGTCTGATTCCCTTCCAAACATCATGAACGCATTACCTGAAACATTAGACATAGCAGTAAAAAATGTTACTATTCCTCAGCAACACCAGCTTCGTGTTTTCATTGAGTTACATTCATGTCTTATTCAGTCATGACAGATGCCTCCCGTTCTGTGTTGTAAATCTTGCATAAGAGGTTTCCTAGGCCAGGGCCAGTTTGGATTTGGACAGCATAGGAGAAAAGGAAAAAAGAAAGGCGAAAATACTCAGTATTCTCTTCAAGTATCCAAACTGCACCTGCCTCTCTACATCGACCTCATTAACTCTTAGACCGTTTGCACTGGCCAAATAACTGTGAGACGTCTCTGTATCTTTTCTAGGCAGGGGGCCCGAGGAAAGACTGGCCAAAGATTCACCTCGCTACACATACCAAAGATATTCTCAATGTGTACAGGTTCTGTGACAGATATATGCTTGCTAAGGTCATTAATAAGGACAGTAATTATTCACACTCAAGAGCAGAGGTCATAAAAATATGAAGGAAAGATAGGAAGTTGAAAAGTTTGCACGGAAAACAAAGAGACTACAGAAATGAGTGTGGGGCTCTGGACATAATGCAAATATATGCATGGCAATGGTGACTAATTTATGTTGTGTCAGCTAAGTGTGTTTGAGAGTTACAGTTGTTTATGTTTTTAAAAAAAAAAAGCATTATATGTAGATATACATTTCAACAAATATCAGCAAGTTCTGGAAGTAAATCTGTAACATCCTTGTTACATGGCTATAGATAATTACAGATCAGTGTCCTTTAATACAAAGCAAGTTCAACAGCGTTAAGCACTTTGGTTGGCACGATTATAAAAATAAGGTTTGGCCCATCTTGTCTTATAAAGGTAAACAACAAAAATGCTCACTATGTAAGTCAACAAACTTATCAGCATTATTTCCCTCATTAAGTAACAGGAGAACCTGGCAGATTACAATAAATGCATGTCTAGATGTGTGTAAAATACTTTTAAACTTAACAATCAAGAGCAAGTTAAAAGAATAAATATAAAATCATATTTCAAATGTAGCCTACACTTGCTAATTTCATAGTATAGATAGTATAGTACAAGTATAAACAGGTGCTCTGTTTTAAAGATCAAATAACAAGGTTTAAAGAACAGTAACATTATTTTAAAATTTCTAGTAGCCCAAAAGAAAGAAACAAAAAAAAAATCAAGGGATAAAAGTTGTGTCTAAGAATTTGTATTTCTTGCTCACGAACAAAAAGGAGTTTAGAAAAGGAGTGGGCAATTAATTTTCCCAGGGGGCCACATGAAAATCTGGGACTGTCCCAGTGTCTTATATGGAACCTTGTCTAATTGTCCTGCTTTAGATACTCAGAAAAAAAACACTTTGAACCTCTTTCTACCTATGCACCAAGGTCTGAGGGATCTTCCAAGAATGGTGTGATTATTTTCCAGAGAACTGATTGGTCAGCAGACGGTGATTTTGCACATTTGACCTCTTTTTTTGATCACTCTGTGATGGCATCAGCCACACCTGGGTAAAACCACGTTATTTATTTGATTTGCAGTTACTTCACTAATATAATTCATTTAATGTCTTTCTTTAAACCTAGCAATGGTATTATGAAAGCGCGCACATGGTAGCATTGTGTGGGGTTTTTTTGTTTACGATGTTTCTGTTATATTAATTATGTTTTTCTTTGAGTTACCTGGTTTAGGGAGGTGGCTGTTTTCTGCGGGGCAAAAGGCCTGACGACTCTGAAAACACAATGCCTGCTCAGCGGGACCTACCAAGTGCTTGGCAGAGACGGGGGTGTTTTAGGTTTAGTTATTTTATTTTGTGTTTAGTTAGTCTGGTGTTTGTTTGTTTTTTCCCCCTATTGTGTGTAAATGGTTTGGCCAAACCACTATAAATGTTGGCCTCTTGTGGCTTTGTGTTTAGGTGGTTTGGGATATGTTCATTTTGTCTGTTTAAATTTGGGAAGCTATTTTTGGTTAGCGTTATATTTAGTTGACCTCTTTTATGGGCCTGCTAATTATACTTTGAATTTTTGTCTTTTTGAACTTTCTTTTTTTGGGTAAAAAGAAAAAGCCCACTTTGAAGATATTATTTCTGTGTCCTCTTTGCCTTGGCTGCTTGGTCCCTCACACACTCTAACATGCCTGAAGAATTCAAATTTTTCCAAAATCTTCAGCAGTATTTGTGAGTTATATCTTTATTTTCCATCAGTTCTTTAAGGATAAGATATGACACGTTTTAAATTGGCTAATAATTACAGGGTTGCGTACATATAATTCAGTTAGAAGTGACAAAATAAAGAAGTGTTTTGTTTCATTCATAAATGAAAGAATGAAACAGAGGGAGTGAGAAAAAGGCACACTCTGAATTTTACAAAAAGGTCCTTGATTTAAATACATCTCTCTCTGTGCCAGTGTTGAAGTATGCTGGAAAACATTTTTCTCACTGAATCCCAACAGCTCCATCCTATCGCTACGCCTGCCATGGAGCTTAATTTGTTTTTCATATCAAGCCCCTTGAATGTCCCGTATTACAGGTTATCAGTGAAAATTATACTGATTAGGAAATGCAATTTTTGTGTTTTATCTTACAAATGAAAATACACTGCTCAACCCGGAGTTAAGTGGAAGGATGTGAAACCACAGAAATCAGAGCAAGCCAGCAATTTTGGAAAACAGGATTTGTTTCAGCTCTACAGTTGCAGGCTCTTTCACATAAGGTAATATACTATATAGTGAATATAATATAAAATATAAATGAGCAAAATTGTTAATATCCCCAGTAAGTCTTGAAGTTTAACCCCTGACTTCATTCTATAAACACTGAGTGGGTGGGGGGGTATTTGTTTGTATCTGTGTACCTGCATGCATGCATGTCCAGTTTCATCTTTCCGCTCCTGATTTCCCCCCACGGGTTCCCAACAGTGTTACATTTCAAGCACTTACACATGTTGGCTTCCACATTCTTGCACATTTTACCCTCTTGTTTTTTTTGGGAACTATTCAAATTGACTGCAAATCAGTGGTGGGACACAACACTTGATGTGTTACTGTGTATCAATCAAGATGGTGAAAAGATTCTCAAGTCAGAAATTGTAGAAGAGAGGAGGATTTGGAAGATAATGAATGCAAGGCCTTTTGCTTTTATTGGATAGGACAGTGTAAACTCTAGGTAGAAGGATGGGGAAAGAGTGTGTGTGTGTGGGGTAACCCATAGGAAATGGTCTGGGGCAGACTCAAATTCAAGCCCCTGCAGTATAGAATTAAGCCTTCAGTGCTTAGGAACAGAACAAGCCCAACACCTGGCAGCAAGGAGAGAAAAATGTTGAAACTGATTGGCCTTCTTGCCCAAGGAATAAGCCACCCTGCAGAACTGCCAGCGTGGTGTAACCACGACCAACACAACAACAAGTTTCTGCAGGACCTCAAACCTGATTGAGAACTTTTCATCCCAGATGCCACTAGAAATTCATCACTATCAAGAAATGTTCTCTGATCTAAATTCTGTTCTAGATCCAGTGGCAACAAATATATAAGAGCTGCAATGTGTGAGAAAACAAGATGGGCAGGAAGTCACAGTATACATTCATCAAGTGTAGGAAATACATATGCAAGACACAGCAAAATAGTCCCTCATGTGTTGTATAGACCGGCACACATGGGCTATTTGTATTCCAGAGTGACATAAATCTGGTCCATTTCACAGAAATAAACAGTTACCAGAAAATTTTCCTTCATTTATATTTGTTCAAGATAAACATATTTCTTTCCACCTACAGTATATCTTGATTATGATTGATTTTTCTTTTTTTTATTACATTTTGTCACGAGTATCACTTCCGTACATACACACGCTTCCACAGCAGTAAATTCTAAATATTAACCATACATGTGGTCTCCAATGCTTGCAATTGAGAAAAATTAAACATCCATAAATTGTTATGGTTGTACCCCGCGTCTCGCTCTATGACGGCTAGGATATGCTTCAGCGCCAGCAAGTCCCTGACATAGATAAGCAGAGAGAATGGATGTATTGATTTAATAACACAATAATGTTGGCAGAGTAACAAAAACATTGACATTACACAAGGGTAACAATAACAAGGGTTAATCTATAAACCAAAACTTACAAAGAGACACGTTAACTTTTTCTTTTGAACCGCATATCACCAGTTACACAGGCTGCCAACAGCGTAGTTTAATGATTTATTCCCAAATATCTCTAAATGAACACAATCCTACACCAGAAACCTGAGTCCTTGCACTACTTTGCTGACGTTGGAGTAAAAAGGTAGCACTCACTGAGACAGATGTTGTCTGTGAAATATCCCAAGAAATTCTCACACGCTTCTCTCTGGCTCCCACTGGCTGAGCATGAGCACCATGGGGCTACGCTGGATGTGGAGTTGTCAACATAGTTGGGAGTTATTGTACTTCCTGCAGAGAGACAGCACCCGGCGTCAATCAATATTAATGTGCATTGCTTTTGAGTTGTTACACTGTAATCACGATGCATTATTTTCTGAAGCATTAATGGACTCTACATTCCCTATACACTGACCTGATGTAGCATGGTAATATCATAACACCACATGTTAGATTAGCTGCAGTCATATTATATAATAGAGTGATGCTGAAAAATGCTCCAGTTTTCTCTTTTTTTTAGGTCACAGAAGTCTCTGGCATTGAGATTGTTTTCTGTTTCCCTCCGTGCTCCCCAACATAGTGTTGGTGGGATTTCAAGTACTTTAATAAATACAAGACAAGAATGAAAATGCCAAGCGTGTTTGTGCTGAGGGGCACCATTTGAGGTTCTTGAAATGCATTAGGTTAGCTCCTCTTTCCAGTGCATGGAAAAGAAATGTCTGCTCTACCTGCTCTTTTTCCTCTGCCACCTGTTATAAAACAGATTAAAACTCACTCTGTATAAAGAGCTTAAATTTCTTCTGTAACGAGAGATTTTTATGCTTTTGCATCTTACACCAAGCTGAACTTTGTCTTTTCGTTTAGAAGAAAAGTTTTATTTCATTCTCCCACTCAGTCTTAACCTGTTCTGTATTTATTAATTTCTCTTCTAGCTAACTTTCGCTCATTCCGGTGTATTTGCACAATTTTCTCTTTCCTTCTCTCTCCCAGCATATGCCACACAACATCACTTACATACTGTCTTTTTCCTCCTACAGCTGTTGATTTCATTTAATTTTTTCGTGTCTGTGTGTTTTCGCTCTCCGTGTTACATTTCAGATGTTCACCTACCTATAAGCCCTGTGTAGGCGAGGAGGCAGGCTCCATGGTTCTCTTGCTTGCAGCCACTGGCAGATGTTTTGGACGGTTCGCAGTCATACTGAAATTGTGCCAGACGAGACCTATAAAAACACAAAATGGGTACTAGTTAGGAAGCACACAACAGAACTCTATATTTTTTATCTAAAAGGTTTCCAGATTTCCTTTTTGAATATAATTTCTTACTCTCAGTAACTTAAGTTATAACTCAGTCATTTAATTAAGAGTTTGCTCCTCCAACATAAAGAAATATTGCAGGCCATGGTGAAGAGTGAAAGCACTGGGCTGTAATGTGAAAGTGATAGAAAGAGTAATATATTTCATCCTCCAGACCTGGGATCATTAGTAAAGCCCTCTGAGTCTAATGGGGCTGTGGAAAAATAATGGCCTTGACCAGAGATAGCAATGAGTGATAACTCTGATCCATCTGGCTCTTTATCTGTGCTAAATATTTAATGTGTTATTCCAACAGGCTCTCTGGGGTGTCTAACCACTGGTGGTACAAAGCTTTAGGGTAAAACAGCAGGCCATTTTGTTGATTGAGTGGCTGTTTATTTAGTTTCAAAGAGCCATACTATTGAACAGCACTGGCCTAAATATGTACGGAGAATACATGTAAAATCTATATCCAAGAAAAACAAGAGAAACTAGAGTATTAAGCAATATCAAAGCTGGAGTAAACAATTATTTTAGTGCCATGTGTTGTTGTATCAAAATAAGATGGCTTAGTAATAAATGCTTTCCCACGAATAAACTTTTATTTATGCAGGGTGCTGAAGAAGGCTACATTTAAGAAACTTTTATTTTTTCTCCTTCTGGGAGAAAATGCCATCTGCAGTTGATTAACTAGTTGGTAATACCCTTACTCTTACTTTGAAAAATTAGTTTTTGCTGTTCAGTCCTTTCCGTCTCCTGCTCTCTCACCTCTCCAGAGAAAACTCTAACTTCAGTAGCTGCTGATGGTAGTCTTGTTCTGCTCTGGGAAATTTACTTCAAACTTGAATTACCCTCTAGCCAGAACCTTAGCAGGTGAAAAACTGGTTTTGGCTCCATAGCAGAACAAGAAGTACAACCGCCACCTCACTGGAGAGGTGTCTGACTATATCTGCCAGTTATTTATTTCCCAAAAGCTGAAAAAAATAGTTGAAAAACAATATTTGTAAGGAGAAACCTATAATGTGTTGATATTATATAATTAATTTACAGATGCATGCATGCCTCCTTTATGTTTTGATACATACATTTGCCAGATAGAGTCTGTTATTAGTCTATGATTACATATTTAGTTCTGTTCCTACCTGCACACATAGTCAGCTTTGCAGATCCTCATCTGTGCAATGCAGTTAGGTTTATCCACAGTTTCATATGAGCAGCTGGGTACAATGGTCTGCCTTCGACGCTCTGCACAGGCTGTGTCCGTACATGGGCAGAAGAGCAGCTCATGTGTATAGTCAGCAGGAACACGGTCAAAGAACCTGCGCAGGGCCTTATTGCATTTAGGCCGGTTGCACAGGCCTGACTTGGCAGTGGGTTTGATACAAGCCGAGACATATTCTGTGCGGAGCTTCTGGCACAAGTCGTCCACATTGCAAGCCTTGGCTGCATCCAGGCAGCGATTCACAGTTGTCATGCCAACATCAGAGTCTGTGGACGGAAGTAAAGTTAGTGACAAGGTTTCAACAGAAAACTAATTGAGAGGTTTTGTGTGTATGTGAATGAGAACATATGCAATCTGGGTTTTGTACTGGTTTATTAATTCATCGTGCTGAGATGTATTCTCCTGTTGTTAAAACATCAGGTAGGGAGTTTGGAATTGAAAATCAGCTTTAAGAAGAAGGTGTGCATGTAAACAAAAATTTTGAGATTTGTTTTTGACTACCAGAAAAACAAAAGGAGCATCAGAAGAAGAGTCTGGCCTTCAGTGCTGTGAAAATAGCACAATGCCTTAATTTTGAATCATTGATTGATTGCTTTAGCTCTATATTTAACACCCCTCTATGTCCTTATACTGGGGGAAAAAATATATTTGTTTTTAAAGTGTTTCATATTTGGAGTGTGCAGTGGTTAGCACTATTGCCTCATAGCAGAAGGTCCTGAGTTCGAATCTAGCCAGGGATTTTCTGTGTGAGATTTGAAGGTTATCTCTGTGTTTGTGCGGATTCTCTCCAGGTACTCTCACAGTCCAAAGACATGCAGTTAGTAGGCTTAGGTTAATTGGTCATTCTAAATAGATGTGAATGAGAGAGTGAATGGTTGTCTGTCACTCTGTTAGCCCTGTGACAGACTGGCGATCTGTCTAGGGTGTAGCCTGCCCTGTTGTAACTGGGATAGGCTCCTTTAATCTGAATATCGTGAATCTTTGAATTTAATATGCCTTTAAATTGTATCCCCCTCCCCCATCCCAACAGAAAAAGTTATGAACACGCAATTGTTCCTCATTTATACATTTTTTTGCTGATTTGAATTCCACTGGGTTAAACATTATGACAGTAAGAAAAGAAAATTTGTTTTTTTTACAAAACCCAATATGACGTGCAGTTCTTGTGACTTTTCTGCAGAATGTCCAGCAGTTATAATGAACTTTTATATCTATTTACCCACATCTCCACACATAGCTTAAATAAGGTAGTACCAGAGAACAGTAAAGAATTTTCATGTATTATTGAAGAGTCCACCACTGTTTTTGCTGCTTTAAAAAAAAAATTGAATTGAGACCGAAATGAATGCAAAGTGATTTCTTATCTGCCATGTCCTCTGCTTTAGACAAGACTTAAATGCTTTTCAACAGCTAAAATACTCCACTATCAGACTTCAGTCGTATGTAACATCAAATAGTGCAGGTACACAAACTTGCTGTTGCAAGTTATCTTTTGCATCAGAACACTAGTGTTATACTAGTGTAATATTAAATTAAAGGTTTGTAATACTAAAACTGAAAGTCCATAATGTAAAATTTTTAGACGTCGTAACTGATTCTAAATTAACATGAAACACAACATGTTTCATTATATTATAGGAAAAATATCAAAATCATTAGGAGCTCTTTATGAAACTGAGGATTATAATGTCCTGCATATAATTTGCTGTTCACTTATACTTCCTTTTTTTTCTTACTGTGTGCAACTGTGGGGCACGACCTTTAAAACAATAATAAATCCAATAGTTATATTACAAAAAGAGTAATGCGGGTCATTAACAAGGCTGGTTATTGTAACATGTTGTGTGATCACACTGAGCCACTGTTTCTAAGGTTTCTAATATAATAAAATTTAATGATTTGGTGTTTTTTAAAACAATGCAAACTAAATTTAAAGCTAAATCTAAGTTACTCCCAAACTGTGTGTGAAGGTTTTTCTCAATATGGGAGAGTACGTTTGACTTGAGAGATTTTTTGTAATTTTACTGTAAATAAAAGCAAAGAACAAGATTCAACGAAGATGTATTTCTGTTGTTGAGGTTAAATTGTGGAATAATGTTGATATGTGCATAAAAATGTGCAATTCATTAGTGTTACTTTTGAGAATATTGTTGCTATTCTTTTTTTTGATGTTATTTCTTTCTACTTGGAAGGTAGGGTACCATTAATGATAAGAATGTAGGCCGGGCATAAATATAAGCACCACTTCAGCCTGAGCCTGTTCAGTGATTTATTAGTTTTATAGATATGGCTCTTATTGTTCGAATAGGATCTATTCTTACTATTGAATAGTTCTATTTTTTGTTTGTAATATGTGATGACTGAATTAATAAATATGTATCAAATATATATGTGTAGATCTGCCACTAAAATAAGCAGCAGAGTTGGTGCGGATTTTTGTTACTTTGTGACAACTTGTTAATGAGCCCTTTGTATTTATGTTGCCTGGGAAATGTGCAAGCGAGCTGACCTCTATGAGTTGTGTACTTCAGAGATGGGTGATAAGTTTGTTTATAGGTTTTTTAAAGCTGGCGGGTCCTCTGGCCAAACTAGATGAAGACAGTGGTGCAGTTTATGAAATGACAAGGTAGTCAATTGAACGACGATCAGTCAGCAATATTTTTTATAACTGATTAATTTTCAGTTATTTTTTAGGCCAAATGCCAAATATTTGGTCCCAGTTTTTAACATAAACATTTGCTACCTGTGTTCATTATATATGAATTTGGTTTTGGTGTGTTGGTTCTAGTCCCATTCCCAGCAGATTAATATAGTGTACAGCCAAAACATACCTTTGGCGCTTGATAACAATGACCACATTAGTATCAAAACCTGATTTCAGCTGTTCTTAAATTAAACTTTGCCTCATTTGATAAGGGATGTTTAGTTCAGTCTGTTGTCATTCAGTATTATATTTTCCTTTTTTCAAATACCCCCAAGCTATTATGTTCTTTTCATAGTTTGGGCTTAATGATTTTTTTTATGACTGCGTTGTAAAAGGGACCTGATAATATTGGAAACAAGGCCAGATTTGGAATAGTCAATAATTTTAAGACAGTAGTATAAAAAATGCCTCCATTAGTATGGTTTGACGTTTATGGATTATGTTATTTCAGCTGAGTCTGAGATGTGAATGTTTGTATTGGGCATGTTTACAGTGAAAAGGCTTTGGAGTAATGTTGTATACTTACTAGAACACAAACATCTTCAAAGGGTAAAGGGGTTTACAATATGGTGAAAGTTAATGAAGGTTGGTGAACTTGCCAGCAGAAATAGAGGCCAAGCGGACATAGTTGTAATCCCTCTCCACTGTTTCATAAGGGTAACTCTCCACCAGGTTGAGTCCTGGAAAAAACAATACACAGTTAGGAATAAAGGCTTCAGTGGGCACTACAGCTTATCGAAATCTCAAGAAACATAAATAATGGCATGTAGTCATTTTTATTTAGTCACTGAGACTCCAGTTCACTCAGTCATAAATTATACACACATTCCCTCCACTTATTATTCATTTGTCAAGGTTATTGTGGTATTTTCAACCCAGTCACCAATGCTGGCATTTACGTTTCTGTGGCCACATGTATAATCTAAACATTTCTCAAACTAAAATGTGTTTCATATCTACATTTATATCGGCATTGCGGTATTTTTAAACACTTGTGGTGCTTTTTGTTTTTGAAAATAGAATGGGGTAGATATAATAACATCTATGAACATAAATAACATAAACTGTATACTTTATTATACACCACATATTGCGAGCATGTGGAATCCCCCACTAATCCAGTCCTTTTATATAAGCTTGCTTACAGCCTCTGACCACAATTTAATTTTCTGTGACATACTTCCTGTAGACCTTTTCATGAAATATGAACACTACTGGTATTCTTAACGACGCCTCAGAATGACTGATTCTTGATCGACTGTTTAGGTTGACATTGAAACAGTTCACTTTATTTACAACTGTATGAAATCTATGTATTTAAAGTGTCTATCTATTATCAGTAACCAAGTATTCCTTGGGGAGCCATGAGGAAACTGGAACCAGCCCTTCAGTACGAGAGTGCTCCTCTCTCTGTTATCCTCCTCAGCCTGTTGCTTCTGCTTTGATTTTCTGCTGTGCCATGTTGTTTGATGAACAGCCCAGCTGATATATCAGCCTCTATTGGCCTTTCACAGATAAATAAGCATCCGTGTGTATGTTATCCAATATGTCTCTCTTTTTTTTCTTTTTACTGAATATAAATTGCATTTCATTTAAAAATTTATCTCTCATAGGTTACCCAGCAGAGTGCCTTCTACTTTATTGCTTGCTGTACCTTTCAGCACTGCCCACACCACATATGATAGCATCCAAGCAAAGCAGATGGTGGTGAAAAGTCACGCAGTGTCTTTGTAGTAAGTTGCCAATTAGGTTGCAAAAACATTGCTTTAAAGTTAATAAATATCTCATTGTGTTCCCTTTACTTCAGTGTAACTTTAACATGATCTATGTTTATCCAGTATAACAGCCTGTGACCCTAGCTCTTCTTTGCAATGCATTTTTAATTTGGGATTTCCTGAATCTAAGTATTGAAGCTAAGCGTTAACATAAATTGTTGTTGTTGTTGTTGTTTTTTAAGTAACACGTAACAATGTAACAAATGATAAAACACTTTATTGAGTAGAATGAAGTATAAGGTGAAGAAAAACCAAATCTAAGGTCCATATGAGGGCATAGGGTGTCAAGAGGGTATGCAGAGTATTAGCTGATGTATCAATATTAGATTTTTTTTTAAACTCTCTGGATCTGCATATACACCCATACAAACAGTATTGGTCAGGCTCTAATCTGACATAGTCCCAACTGGCCACATATACATTCTATGCTATCCATTTTAGCCAAAGATAATCTGTTCCCATAATATTGCGTTTTTAAAAAGCCAAGAACCAATCATTTCTGCAGCTGGTAAGAATATTCAATACGCATGCATGTCACAGAAACTAAAGTCTGGCCATACATAGGCCTATAAACAAGGGCAAGTACACAGCCTGGGGGCTTCCAAACAAAAATGTATTTCATAGCTAATGCATGCTAAAAACACGTTACCTGACAAACAGGCAAATGGTTGTTACGCCCTACCTTCATTTTATTCCATCAAAATGGCAAAGTTTATACGTTGTAAAATGTATACATATAACTAGAAACACATTTTGGTTCAGATATATTGAGATTACACACACACACATATATATATATATATATATATATATATACATATATATACACACATACACATATAA
>VVHJ01025496.1:0-36132 GCA_015107715.1 Tylochromis polylepis
TCCGTGTGTGTGTGTGTGTGTGTGTGTGTGTGTGTGTGTGTGTGTGTGTGTGTGTGTGTGTGTGTGTGTGTGTGTGGGGAGGGGGTGATCATCAGTGCTGTGGATCCCAGGGATGGTTCACACTGGGCAGCTGCCAGTTGAGCGAGACACAAAAGAGAATAAAAAGCTCAACTCAGAAAAGTGTCTGCATAAATAATAATCACCTCTGATGGCCTCTGGTTCTACATCTCCAAGGAGTCCATTGTGTCTCCTGTGTTTGTATGTGAAGGGTATATCCCAATGTTTATGCCACCCCCTTCATCCACGCAAATACCCCAACTTTTCTGCCAGACCCCCCTGTGGGCTAGCAGTGCCTCATGGATGACAGTTAGCATGTGGCAGGGCTCTCTGAAGTGGAAGGGATCCAGGATGCTGCCTTCCTGTGCCAGCTTCACCAAGCTGGGATTTCACCCATTTCACAGTGTCTGCCAATGGCAGGGACTGTGAATGAAAGCATTTGAAACAATGCCTGGTTCTGCAGCGTCAGATCAGTGGGCTTCAGCAATGGTTAGATGCAGCCTAAGGTGGCTTGGCTTCTATCTGAAAGAATCCCAGCAGCCCTTTTGGTCACATGAGGCGAAAAGGAAGTGCTAAAGGGCATCCAACTGCATTCTACTCCAGCAGTAGATTGTTGAGATGAAGGGGGGAAGAGTTGAAATGATCATCAAAGCGAGGCAGGCATGGTTGCATTTTGATTTGGCTTTCTTGCTCTGTTTATTTCAGTGACTGGTATTATTTCAGGACTCAGAATAAGTTAAACATTTACTCAGCAGGCTTCCAGTTCCTGTCAGGAGCAGGAAAAGCAACAAGGTTAAAAAAAAATAGCTTACTGCTAAAACTATAAAGCGAGGTCTTCAGGATGGCCTGCTCTTTGGAAAAATAACATTTCAACAGTCAGTCCAATGACAAAGACATCAACAGTACCACCCAAACTATCTGATTGACAGGCAATCTTTAGAGTGGCATGGAGAAGGCAGGGATTGTCTCAGCAATACCTTTATTGTAAAATTTATTATTTTTTTCTTCCTTTTTATTAGGCTAACCTCCAAAACTTAATGTCTGTAATGAAGTAACATAATTTTAGTATATCCAATTAACCTCTGTCGCGACCCCCTTAGGGCTTCACTTAACATAGATTCAGCTAAGGTTGTCTTGACTGCAGCTTTGCTCTAGGTGTTACACTTTAGGTGCAAGACCTTTCTATCCTGATCTCTGTATTCACCATTTATAGGAAATATATTGCATTGTGGTAAACTTATCCATATGTGCTGGGTCATGTAACATATCAAGGCAACATCAAAGCGGGACCCATTAAGACAGAGCAGCAGTTGTGGAGGAAGGCTAACGCAAGAGAGCACAGAGGGGCGGTGTGTCTGCGTACAGCACACTGTAGCCTACTTTGACTGCTCATTTATCCTGTTTATAATAGCAAAGGCAATGATAAATGTCCCGCAGAGTGCACATGTGCTAAAATATTCATCAATTGGAGCCCCCCCTAATTTGTGGAGGAGGAAAACCAATAAATTCAAATGCGAGCGGCAGTCATATTATATTTATATGAATATGCAAGACCACGGGTAGGACATTAAGATTGATCTGATATGTATGTGCTTTTTAACCAGTTCTAATGTGATGCCTTGTGTGAGATGGAGATGTGTGAGAGGAAGGTGGGAAACAAAATGGGCTACGCTTTCATGAACTGCTGTGATGGAAATTCAACCACATCCCTAATGATGTTTCTGAAATTTCAGGGTTAAATCTTGAACAATCGTCACTGATTAAAGGAAAAGTGGGAGACTGCTCTTTTCTCTTCATTTTGATTTTCAAACATATATAACAGCAGAAAAGCTGCCCCACTGGTAAAACTTAATTTGTCATTATTATGGCATCAGACATTAAACCACATGGCTTTGAAATACTACTTGATTAGTCACTTTTCTCCAGAGCTGCACAGAACTTTTCTGACCATGCAGCCTGCGTAGTTTTTTGAATTTTCTGTTTCTCCTGGTGTATCTTGTGATATTTTTTTTCGCCTTGTTCTTTGTCTTGCTCGCTCTCTTTTCTTCTCCCTCTGTTTTCCTCCCTCTGTGTGTGTGTGTGTTTTTTGTTTTGTTTTTTTCTCACCCTTTCTGCTCAGGTGTGTGTGGGCCTGGTGGAGGATGAGGGGGAGGGGGTTCTCTCTGCTTGTACCCTGCAGAGCCATTCTCTCCTGGGGTAAGGATGACAGGAAGTCAGCCAGATGGCACGGAGCAGGTCTGCAGCATGTGACCTCCTCTCTGGAGAGGCAGGAAACAAGGAGGAGAGTGGGGCGGAGTGAAGAGGAGGTAGAGGAGGCAGCATAAGATTAAGGAAAGGAGGTGAGGAGATGTAACAAAGATGCTGAGCCAAATCACCCTCTTATATATCAGTGTTAGCATTTGAGCATAGTAGCATCAGGAGCTTGTGAGTTGCACAATATATAATATTTTAATAGAGAAATCAGTAACATTTTAATTGATTTTTTTTATTACTGAATGATGCTGCAGTTTTATTCAGCACAGAGCCAGTTCTCTTAAGCATAAAATAAACAAGTTAACACTAGTTGTAAATGCTTTGTAGTCAAAGCCTTACATCACCTATTCTTCTGTACACTATGGCAAAATAAGTTAAGTTGACGCTCCAGAATTAACATTACAAAGTGATTTTTCATTTTGACTATTATTATTGTTATAGTGATCTATGAGGACATTTTGACAAGTCAGAATTACAGTTAACAATTATATGTAATCCAGTGTTGACCAGTCACAATTATAGCTGCAGATATCTCAATCTTCATTCATGAGTAACCAAAATTTTTGTGCTTGAGGTTGCTTCTGCAATGTCTCCTATTGAATATGGGCCCAGAGCATCTTAACAGCATCAGTGGAAACAGTGGTGGTTGCTGCTGCGGATGAGATAGCTGTTAATAAGATAGTTAGAAAATGCCATGAGATAGACAAAGCCTTATCATCTAGGAATTTGTGGTAAGTGAGAACTTCATCCATTACAGAGTTGTGGTAGAAGTTTACAGCATAGTGCACATACTTTGTCTCCAGAAACACTTGAGAACTTAATATGAAGTCTGGATGATTTCCAAACTGATCTATCTGGAGTAAAATTAGCTGAAAAGAAAAAAAGATTTGCTTTTAAATAATGATGTTCCAACAGCGA
The DNA here is from genome assembly GCA_015107715.1 of Tylochromis polylepis. Taxonomy (NCBI): domain Eukaryota; kingdom Metazoa; phylum Chordata; class Actinopteri; order Cichliformes; family Cichlidae; genus Tylochromis; species Tylochromis polylepis. The sequence goes on from VVHJ01025496.1 coordinate 3,229, forward strand.
CAGAAATGCTCAAACGTTCGAAAATGTTGAATGTTTAAACAGATTCCCATCAGCTTGTGCCTCCCATGTCTCACTTGCTGTAGCTTACTTTGCACTGTTATCCTGAAATGGTCATTACCTTCTTTGAGTCAGCTTGTGTTGATGTTGTAAAATCAGCTACATTCCACTGACTAAATTATGTGTAATGGCTAAAGTTACATAAATGCTTAAGCTATTTAATTGTAACTAATATTATACCGAATAGGGACCGTTTTTAAGGTTCATCATCATGCTATTGTTACTACTAAATTTGTGGTATTTTGAAATCTCTAGTGGTCATTGTCATTTGAAACTGCCATTATTATCTTCATACCCCAAATGAAAGACATTCAGTTTTAATATTTAATCGCGCAGTTTGACTTATAGAACTCTATAAAGGTCCCTGAACTATTTTTAAACATTTGCATCAGCCACGGTGCTGCAGTAGATTCTATGTGTGTTAATAAGTCCCATGAAAATGGCACTGTAATTATTTTAGTCAGTTGTTCATCTTCTCATTATCTTGGTACCATAAACAGTCATTAACACACCAAATTTTTATTAATATGCACAATAAAATGGTCCCAAAATGCACAAGTAAATGACTAAGATTTCATTAAAACTATAGATGCTTGCAGAAAGTATTTAAAATATGTGAAGCTCTATGTGTAAGTAAGGAAGCTGAAATAGTACTTTTATAGGTGCTCTAAATCTAAACTCCAAACTTTTCATTTGAAAACACTGTGTATCGCCTTGAGACAACTATTGTTGTGATGTTTTTTTTTAAGTGTTGCACAGGAATTCAGAATCTGTGAGCTCATTTGTATACACAAAATTTATGAGTTTGATTACAAATGTGAGTGCATATACAGATAACAGAAACAATACTGGAACTTTTATTATTGCTTTTTTTTTTAAGAAAAGGGAAATAATGCTGCTTTTGCTACATCAACTTACACAAAAATGTAAAAATCCTTGCTGCTGTTAGCACAGGGGAAAAATTTAGGAAACAAATATACTATAACTCAAACATCAAAAGCTAATTTGCATCTGCTGTGCAGTTTTCTAAATTCAATCCTTTCCAGAGTCTGTACGGTAAAACTAGTTTGGTGACCTGAAAAAGACACAACTTAATTTCACCCAGCTGGAAGTCACATCACAAGCTAACAGCTCCAATTTGGTATTGATATCCGGAGTGTAAAAGGAAAAATAAATTGACAAATTTCTCCACTTATTATTATTAACATTCCCATGCACTCACAGATTTGCTCATCACATTGCACAAACTTCCATTTCATGCACAACTCCCAGTCTGCCCCAAACCAACCCCGCCCCCCTCCTTGCATTCCCCTCCTGCTTGGGGTTGCCTTTGATCTAAATTTGGCCTCAGCAGAAGATGTACACAGCCATTTTCATATGGAGGCTTTGAACACACTGATGGAGAGCCCGTTACTGCTGCGTTCACTTTTATCCTCCGAGCCTTTTTCCCTTGGAACCCTATGAGCATATGGCGAACACCCCTCACCGGAGTTTCTTACAACAGGAGGGGCCGCCCACTCTTAGCATCTCCTATTCCCTGGGTCCTTCCATCACCCTTGGTTTAGAGATGTTGGGAATTAGTTACACTAGTAGAGCTTTTACAGACGATGCTTACGGGGCAAAGTTAACAGACGCAAGAGGCTTTTAAAAATCCAAATGTCAGTGAACCTGAAAAATGAGCAACATAAAGATAAATGTGGTAAATTGATATCTTGATCTCACCCACCTGCTCCTCTTTCCTCTGAATGAGGTTCTGTGTAGGCAGCCATCCAAGTGAACCAACAGATGATGCATAAGTTACAATATTAAATAGCTTCAATATAAGATTGGAAAACTAGATTTGCCTATCACATTTTTCATTTCTGTAAATGTGTTCTGGGACATGAAGATCACCTTTCTCACTCTGTTCTTTCACTTTGCTGAAACAGAAACCTGCCCATTGTTTGCTGACACAGAGCTACAGTCTTTTGGTCTACTCGTCTCGAACCGAGTAGCCGTCATCTGCTGCCAAAATGTCCGTCAAGAGACAACGACCAAAGCAGACTTGCTGTATCACAGGCTTGTCGTCAGCTCAGGCTGAATGAATAGCTTTTGAAAAACGATGTTCCCTTGATGCTCACGGAGAGCTCAGTCAGAGATTTGTTTCTCCGGTGAGGGCATGTGTGGTGGGACAAAGATTTTATTGTCACCACTCAGCACAAAGCACTAATGAAAATTTGGGGTTTAATTGGGAGGAAGAAAGAGAGCAGCATGTTCCTACGGAAATAGAGAAATTAAATGATTACTTTATAACTCTTTAAGGGTTTCTTGGTGAGATTTTTAGCAATGCTGTCGGCACTTTATGGTGTTTTTGGACTGAAATTTGCAAATATTAACAGATTAAACAAAACAATAGCAATTGCATTTGTAATTACAATTAACATGTAATTAGCACTGCCTAGAAAGTCATTTTATTTACTTGGATCCTGGAGAGAAGGATTTTCATCTTTCAATTGTTGAATCCGTTCCTTGTGAGAGCTGTTACACTCAGAGTTTGTGAACAAAAATACACGTGTTCTCCGGAAGGGATACTGCGTTTATCTCATTACCATTTCTTAAATGTTTACAGCCATTGTCTTCCTTTACAGTGCAAACACCATGCTGTACATGTAAAACCGCTGCCGGGGTTGTTTTCCTGCTTTTATCTTAAATACATTCTTTCCAGATTGTTCAGCCCTGGAAACTGGTAATTACCATATATTATCACCTCCACAAGCTCCACCACTAGGGTTGCCATGTTTGAGGTAATTATATCACTCCCAAGTTGTCTGTATAATCACTTAACAGAAGAAGCAGCCCTGTATTTGTGAGAGCTTTGACACAAACATGGAAATGTTTAAAAAAAATGTTTCTTAAGCCTTAGGGGGTGCACAGAAGGCAATATTTGAAATTCACAGGAATATGCGAGTTGTCGTCTGGGCATTATTGCACTGATTCCTGTTCTCAGTTTGGCCTGAGGACATTAACAACATGCTTAGTGGAGAAAAAAAAAGTCCTGGACCAGAACAAAAGGATTGTATTGAGGAGATACACAGACACAGGCAATAATATGAGCAACCGAGATTAGCTGGGAGGATAGGTTTATTTACTTTCAACACACGTTTCAATTTAGAACTTATGTTTAGTTACAAATTCTAAATTGAAAATTTTGCCTTATAACAAAATCTTTAAGGCAAATGAGCTGACAAATGTAATGACACTAGAATTGGAAGATAAATTGTTTAATCAACTAAATAGCAGCTTGGGAGTTTAAAGAAGGTTGAGTTCACCTACATGAATTATGTCTGTTCTTTTGAACAGTTTATACCCACTGACACCACTATTTCATTGAAGTGGAAGTGGAATTTTTGAGAGATTGTTCACAATCTGAGCAAATAAAAAAACAAGTCTTGTGGGTCGGGACATGTTTTATAATTAGATGGATTCCTAGTTTAAAAGAATGACTTTTAATTTAAAAAAAAATCTGCCATTCTGATGCATTACCTCAGCAACTTTCATTGGTTATCTTTTTTCATTTGCATCACTGGAAGGCTTTCACATGCAAGATGTGATGTTCAGCAGCAAATGTTTTTCAAACACAGTTTTGGACTGAAGCTCCAGCGTCTCTCTAACATCTATACTTATAACTTAACCTCACTCCTACCCCAGGCCCATTTGAAGGCTGGAGATTGTAAACAGCACACCCATGTTGAGACACAGACTTTTTTCTGTGCACCACAGACATCATTATCATTCCGGCGCTTATTTCAGCTGACTGTGATATTGTGCTGCGTTTCCGTGTTTGGTGTTGTCTGTTTCCATCGCGCCAGCTGTTGGGTTATTTATAACTGTGGTTGCTGATCTAAATGAGATAGTAATTAGGTAGCAATGCTTTTGAGGAGACATCCATGCCTTCTCATCCATCCCTCCCTCCCTTCCACCCACCCTCCTCTCCATTCCTCTGTTTTGCCCTCACTCTCTCCCTGCTGTCCCCAAGCATACCAGGAGACAAGCGGGAGATAAAGGGGAGACTTGACTTCACTGAATAATTGAAGGGGTTTTTACAAGTGTAACAGCTCACTGTCTGACCCCATAAAGGCACCACACAGAGCGTTATCAGAGCTTAACAGAAATGCTCACATGCACATCCACACAAATACACATTTGAGGCCTTAAGGCCACAGGCAGAGCCAAAAAAAAGAACAGTTTTTGACTGACTGTAGCAAGCAGCGTCATACTGTTAGCATGCCACTGACATGCTAAAACTTCACCTTATACCTCTCCAAAGAGAACAATAGATATGAGCTACTCTTGTGGTTTCAATAGACATCAGACCATCCCATCCCCCAATCTCTCTGTCATTACAAAAGAAGGCAGAAACATGCCTATAAGCTGCATTCCCCCCACCCTTCCCAAGTGAGCACCCCTTTACCTCATGCTAATTTACAACTTTCAAAGCTTGTAAACTTTATCTAATTATACACAAGTCGATAGACTCCCTCACCCAGCTTTTTGGCAGGTTGCAGTGTTAATTTATGAAAAACAAATCTGAAATATGCAGATGTCTTTTGTTTGAAGCAGCTGTTTGGTCCTGTTGCCAGGTTTCAATCAGGTCGTCTCTAGGGATCCCTGCATGTGCGATCTGTGGCCAAGGTCCCCGTTTGATGTCTGACAGGGACGGAGAGATGAGGCATAAGTGCGTGTGCTCACCCACAGCCAATCTACAGTAACTGTACACGATGTCCACGCACTTAAACAACATGGTCTGGTCTGGTCATGGTCTTTCTGGTCTGTTATCAAATAAATAAAGTATGGGACTAAATCATAAATATGTCTTTCTTGAAACAATTTTGTGATGAAAGGAAACTGCTACAAACATCAAGTGGCTGGAATAAAATATGTCTTTGTAAGTATTGTTATAATTCACGTTCAAACTGCTATCATGCAAGTTGAGGTGTCTTTTTTGACCTTTTCGACTCTTGCCTGTATCTTCAGCGGACCCAGCAAAGTAGAATGGTTTCATTTTTACTTCAAAGTATGAGAAGTGAAGTCCCATTTGAACTCAGATCTGTTTTCTAATCTGAATTAGAGGATGTGTTTCAAAGCTGAAGAAACTGAGAGATGCAGAAGATGCTAAATTTTAACCATCGGGATGCCATGGGACATTTACATCGACCGTGTTCTGACAAATGCTGTCAGCTGAATTCATTGCTAATTTATGGCGCTCATTAAGTGACGCGGAACACGCAAAAAAAAAAAAAAAAAAATCAGCGCAATTATCATTTATCTTGATATATTATTTACTAGGGATCATTTTCCTGCTTGGTTGGGGACTGGGGTGAGAGAGATGGAGGGGAGGAGGAATGAGAGGAAGGGGGCGAGGGAGGGAGGACCACAGGGGTTTGGAGACAGCTGGCATGAGACAGGCAGAGAGAAATATGGAAGACAAGAAAGACAGTGTGATGAGGGTGTTTGATGTGATTAAATCTTATTCAAGGTTTTTGTATAAAAATCTTAACCTGAATTTCATGTGTGGCTCACTCACAGAGATGGCTTCACTTACCACTGAGTCCATACGTGCAAATAAAATGCTTTGTTAGTATAAAATCTGATGCCTAAATATGGGCTTGTGTTGCATATGATCATCATTCACTTGTTTTAGGTGCATTGTCCAATGCAGCTCATACAGCAGCGATCACACAATACCACAATGATTGGTACTATGTTTAATAGTTTAATCTGAATTATTTATTACTGCATTCATTTTGACACAGTTTTAATTACTAGGTACAGCTAATATTGGCAGCCTAATAGGCATTTACACTGGAGTTTGACGTGGAAGCACATCAGCCGACTTGCTTTACAACTAGGCATTTCTACGAAACAGAGCTAAAGCTTTTGGTGTCTCATTTAACGTATAATCCGATGAACAGTTATAACCACATTTTGGATATCATAGGTAATAACAATTGTGTGGCACAGAAGCTTAATGTGTCCAACATGTTTCCGTAGATGTCGATATTTTCATTTGTAAAGATGCACACCACAAACAAGTAAACTGTGAACTGAGATAAAAACTTATATTTTTTTTCTATATCAAAACTCATTCGAAGCAATGCTTTCTGTCAAACTCGTAACAATCTCGTGAATTCTTCTTTCACATTTTTTTTGTTTCTCTCTTAAGTTCAGTGAAGATATTTTAAAACCAAAGGTACTGAAAAAGATCCCCCACAAATGATAAATGGTCTGCACTCATGTGGCATCTTGTAAATTTTGCAGTACTATAAACTGCTTCATGCTGTTGCCATTTACTTATTCACCCAGATTTTAGTACTAGCATACAATAAACAGTCACCGTAAATGGTAACAAGAACATCAGTTAATGGCCTTTGAAAATTACCAGTGCAGATGAGACAGTGGCTGTCTTTAAACTATATAACAATTACAGTTATGCGGTTTCACAGGACTGGAAAACCTAACTACACCCTGTGAATTAATTGATTTTATAACCACTTTTAGCACATTAACTAGATTTTATGTATGACTGTCAGTTTCGGACATTGTTGTCGAAGACTTTTGGTCCACTCTTCTTTACAGCATTACTTCAGTCCACTGAGGTTTACGGTTTATATTTTATTGCTTAGTTGCTTGTGTGCTTGGGACCATTGACATGTGGAATGACCCACTTTAGCTGTTGGACAAACATCGTCTTATTTGCCTTTTGAATATTTGTATACTGTGGAGTTCATGGTAGACTCGATGACTGCAAGTTGTCCATGACCCGTGGCAGAAGAACAAGCCCAAATCATCATTGCTCCACCATCGTGCTTGGTATGAGGTGTTTGTTTTTCATACAATGAGGTGCTGTGCATTATGGCCAAATATCTCCATGTTTCCAGAAGTTTTGTGGTTTATTCAGATCAACTTTGCAAACCTACTTCAAAGTAAACAAAACTGCTGACTGAGGTGTGTAGAGTCCGAGAGCTATCTCTTCAGTTTTTGGCAGTTTTTCTGATCATTGCATGGTCTGGTCCTTGAGGTGAAGTTGCTGGGAGATGTCCGCTACTGGGAAGATCGTGGCATTTTGTTAACGCACAACTGAATGTTCCAGACCAGCAAACTGCTAAAACTTATGCTTTTATGTAGGTGGTCATGCCTGTTATTGATTAGGTAACAAGTGAATTTGAGCAGTGTGTAATTTCTGCAGTGTGTAATAGCTGTAGATTGTGATGGGTATCACTGTCATATACTACAATTTAGTGTAACCTGCTATTGTGAGCAGCATGAATGCCTGTAGTTTCATACTTTAGTGCAAATGAGAATGATCAAGTCTTCATACAACAGTTAAGAAATTGTCCCAATTTTTCTTTGATGTCCTGATGTTTTTTCTTTGATTTTCATTAACCCCAGAGCTGGTTGTTAGTCATATAAATGCCGCAGAATTCCCACTGTAATTAAGTTTATGAATGTTGTGCATCCTCGCCTTGTTTTCTTTCTCCACTATTTTACATTCTTCGCTTTCTCTCTAATGCCGTCTTTTTTGCCATCCGCGTCTCCGCATATTATCCAGCTTGCCTCCTCTCAGTCAGTTTTGACTGTTGTTCTTTTCCATCCCTTTTTTCTGGAGGTCTGTTCAGTTATTGTCTGCAACTTTTTTTTCTACTTCCTTTTGATTTTGTTCTTTTTTTCCTTCTCATTTCTGTTCCACCCTTTCCCTCTTTCTGCATCTCCCAAGTTTTTACCCCTTTGTGTCTCGGTGACAGATGCCTAATTGAATGATGAATGTCCTTTTATTATGCTCTAATTGAACTGCTGTGCTTTTTTTGGTTTTTTTGGGATTGGCTAATACTCATGCAGCTGGGCTTATCTGATTGGACAAGCACATCGTTGCAAGGGTTCGGGGCATGATGTTGGTAGGGTTGCCACTACTGCCAGTGAGTGGTGGCTGGTGGGAGGGGCAGTGTTACTCTCCATCTGTCTCCTCACACACACTTACACAAACACACACTAATAATAGTGATGAGCAACCTACACACACCCTCACTTCATCCTGCATTCTCACCTCTCACACAAGGGAATGATGTGGGTGTGACAGACTGCACATGCTCCTTTGAATCTTAATAAATTATGCAAATGCCTACTGTTCAAGGGCCAAATATTAATTATGAGCATTTTCCTGTATTTTACTGTCTCCACTATGCCCTTGTGATCTTGTCTTTGTACTTTTGTTTAGACTGATGTTACTCAGCACAACCCCCAATTTAAACAGCATCCCCTAATGCTTCACTTCTTCCGCCCAGGCAATGTCACACATGTACTCAAACACAGACATGTATCTGATGTCACACACCAGCAAGGACACATACGTACATGTGACCAATGTCCAAACACGCATAGACATGCATTAAAAAGCACAAACATACATACACACTGTTGGGTGTCTTGGACTGGCCCTGACCTGACAAGCAGGCGATGAAGATTAATGCGCCCTCTCTGAGTGACAGGCTGGGGAATTGAAGGGCAGAGGGCCTCGTTAATCAAAAGCCTGTCAGGTGCCATTCAGACCCTGAACAACCACAGCTCCCGTAACACACATGCACACGCTCCTAAAAGCACACACAAACATAAAGCCTCACAGAAGCAAACCTACACACATTCCTTGCCATTACAAACTTAGCTCTCTTACCTCCTTTCCCTACCGCATCCACTTTTCCACTCGAACAAGCCTGCGTTAAGCACAAGCAGACTTAATCATGCATTGCCAGAATTAAAACTCATTCCTCAGAGCCAGGCTGCCAGCATGAAAATAAGAAAATCAATCGGGCGCTTGGCAGGCCTGCCATGCTCAAAGACTACAGGTCTTTTCCCTATTCATTTGCAGAGGCCTCCAAGCTTAAGTGACTTGAGCAAGGCCGGGCTTTATGATCATTCATTATAAATTACCAATAACGCCAAGGACCAGAATCATTACTGACCAACCATTAATGATTAATATCCTAATTCTCCCAGAATTTCTTCTTGTATTTAGATCCAAGAAGAAATTCTTGGGCAGGGAGGACGTATCTGTATTATCTTTGGTTAAATGAGCCGACTTAATACAGATATTGTTTAAGCAGCAAATGGGAAACGTTGCAATGGTTTTTCAGTGTGGTTAAAAGCTTATATCTAAATACTATGGTTTCTGTTACATTTCACCTATTAAATCCAACTCAGTGAATAAGTATAAGCCTCAAGACTGAATTTCACAGTAAATAGATAAGAGATTTAAATTGTACAAAAGTGTCTGTATCTCAGCACTCTGGCACGTTTTATGTTAGTTTGTAATGTTTTCAGATTTTTTTTTTGTTTAAAAAAAAAAATCTATCATACAGCAAAGAGAAAAGACAATCTATTCACGCCACATTAAAAGTATATTGGTGACCAGCTCTGCTGTTGTCTGCTGTTGAAAGGCTGATAGTTTAATCTGCAAGCTCCTTGATGGTTTTGTAAAATAACCCTCTCAAAAAAAACCTCCTTTTGTAAGTACCATTTCTATTAATAATGGATAAGAAGAAGTTATTACTAGTAATAGGACAAAAACAATAGAAAATGAGCCTGAAGAGAGACATAGTAACTGGTGCATCTCCCTGGAACCATGTTCGCATAGTGAGGATGCTAACTTGAAAAGTATTCCTCACGAAATCCAGGAGTTCAGAGAGGAAACAATAGACTGGATGAAGCGAAGGGAAAAATTGATGAAACGGAAGCTGTACTCCAGGTAACATCAAAGATAATTAAGCAGCTAATGCAGCATCAAGCTAATCCGGAGGCCATGCTGATTGATTAAGAAGATTGAGCACGAAGCGATAACTTAAGGGTCTGTGGAATACCCAAATAAAGACATTACTTGTTGAAAGACGCACTTGACCTTTCCCATGATAAAAAAAAAACCTGGAATTGAGTGGGCACATTGACCATTGTTAGCCAAGCTTAACAACACACAGGCAAGGCACATTATGTGAACTTGACCACTTGATTGTGGTCAAGTTCAGGAGCTACCAGGTGAAAGAAGAAGTGGTCTGGAGAGCATGACAGAAAAATGTGCTTTGTAATGATGTTTGGTTCTATGTCGATGATAAACGCGTCCTGAGGAAATGCAGTGAGTACTGAGAGAAAAACAACAAAAGTTCCACACCCCGTATCCCGCAAACACTTGGGTCGTCTAGAGGTGCAGGTCTTCTATAGGCAACCGGCTATACCAGAACCAAAATACTGCTGAGGCGACAAGGGAGGTGGCTTCTTAAGGGTTCTAAGTTAATGTGGTGAGGACCCTCACTGCCTCAAAATATGAGGAGACCCAGCTCCTACCCATCTGGCAGGTGACAAGGAGAAAGTGCAACAGGGAGATCAAGAATCTGATGAAGCGGGCGATTCCAAAAGAATAGTTACTGCTCACAATAAGCTTCAGGGATTCAGAGGGCAATCTTCCACCGCAGGAGACAGATGGGTTACAGTTGACTCCCAAATGCAGATAAGTTTTGTTTGATTACTGAATGGCACATCATCTTAGGTATCTCTCCAGAAGGGTACCTTGAAGCTTTATAATGGTGTGTGGGAACTGCTGACTGGCAAGGTTCTCCAAGGCACATTTGAAACCAGCCATGGAAATAAATCAGAACATTGAAAATGAATCTTTTACACCATGATGTTCTGTTGAAAATTGTACCATTTTCTCTGTTTGTGTTATAAGTTTGTTCTTTTGGAAAGATCTTTCCAGTGAACACTGACGCTTTTGGGGTAACCAATTTAGGAATCTATGAACAGCAACTTAATACTGATCTGCTCTTCCAGTTTTCCATTTTATTCTAAGGAAATGTTTAAGGCAATTTACCCTGATGAACACATGTAATACATGTTGCTTCCTGAACACACCACCACAATTTAAGAGTGAATAGACATAGTAAATAGTCTCAATACTATGGAAAGGTTTTGTGGAGGTGTGAAGTGAATGATGGTGGGATTTGATTTATTTTTTTACTTTTCCTCTTTTATGTCTTTAAACTACCACTGATGAACTTACTACTCTTTCTGTGCATTTCATCTCCTCCAAACTGTACAAAGTTCCCATATTTGGAACAAATCTATGGAGGACAGAGGATATGACATTATTCGTGGTTATGTTAATTTTCCTTGTAAACATAAACTGCTGTGTGAAAAGTAAAGAATTAAATAGAAAGTATAATGCAGCAGCAGTATGTAATTATGCTCCAGCAAATGTTGTACCTATGCAGTCCTTATGATAAAACATTATATTCCTCAAACATATTTATCATCTTGTAAAAACCAAGGACTACATTCATTCGTTCTTAGTCTTGATAAAAGTGTTAAACTGTAATAAAGAGGACTTTTCATCATTTTTCTCCCACCAGTAAAACTAGGACCTTATGCTGTATCTCTTTACCTATTTCTGAATCTTTCAGTGAGACTGTGTTCGTTTTTGTAGCCTGCTTTTATTAGCTAATGGAACTTAATATTTCATTAGCTATTAATGGAAATCCAGCTTGTAATTAGTACTGTGTCAGAAATATATGAGCATGCATCTTCATTAGCCGTCAGAGCAAGTCTTTTTATCTTCATTACAACCTCTTTGCATCGTTTTTCACTCTCTTATTATGCCTTTGTGTTTGTTATTCACTTGCTTGTTATGCAGTGTGATGGTGATCCACAGTTTTGGGACAGACAAACGAGCATGGCCACCTTTTACAGATCTTGACTGGCAGTCCTAGAATAACACACTGGATTTATTCTAATCTCTGAAAGCACAGTTTCTTAAAGGCTCCTGCTTTTCATCTTGTTTTATTCAAGGAAGGCAGTTGGTAGCTTTTCAGATTATTAGTGTTTCATAAGGACTGATGAAACTTATTGCCTATTTCCATTCTCAGGGATGAGCGAGGCATTAAGCAAATTGTGTTCTGATCCTTCAGCACATAAGCTCTCCATCTAAATGACAATCGTTAACGACAGACTAAGATCATTGACCTTTGGACACTCTGCTTACTGTAATATTATTCCAAATGTCAAGCCCCCTTGTAGTTATGCCTGTAGATGGTGTTTTGACAAGACAAATTACTAGACTAAATATTTTCTTTGAAGGCTTTTATATATGTATTTTTTAAAGTGATGCATGGTAATTGTTCGCATCTTTGTCACAAATATTCCATCAATATAGTAGGCCTGTACAAGGTAAGCTTGTGCTATAACTTGCCCAGACAGTCTTCCATATTTTCAAAATGTCCTTTTTTACTTTCAAACAGTCGTGTGATTGTCAGAAGTTTATTGCTGCTCATATCTGGAGGAACAACGATGACAGTTTCCAGCCAAAGGCCTCAAGGGCGCGCATCATTGTAAGGCACCCATTGCTCTTTACCATGGCAATTCATGGGGCCGCTATTTCCAGTTGTATTATCTTAATTGTCCTGGCAAGTATGTTCAGTGGTTATATTATCAATTTATGGCCCCTCTTGCCACCCCATTAATCCAGCCGTTAAAACACTGTAACCAGTGGTTCAAACTCTGTGAGAGGAACATAAACCTGTCCCAGGATTGCCTGTGGCGCTGGAGGCAAGATAGTGATCTGATAGGAGGGAGGGGTACGATTTTTCTTAAACATGTTTCTGTAGGTATCTTGTCATAGCTGGAGAAATTGGTTGGCATTGAATGATTGTATGTTGAAATAGAGGCAATATAAGGAAGAATAATTTCTACATTTCAGTGTTGTCATTGCACTGGATAAGTTATCATTATTCATCATTCCTAATTAAGCAATGAGAATATATCTCTATGTGTGCGACAAGGTTATGGAAGCACATTTTCTCTCTGAGCAAGAGATTTGCTCTAAAGCAAGTATTTTTCACTCACAACAAGTATGTCATAAACAGATTATTTGTCTTGCTTTTGAGTGGTTCAAACAACAAAGCATTTTACCAGACAAAACAAATTATCTCTCGAATCATAACTCTGTATTTTGGGGGTGGTAGTTTGTTTACTTGCTTTATCAAACATTTAACTGTATATAAAGGAAGTTATTCCCACAAAACACCAGCAGTCATCCGTTAAAAGAACTCTCTCTTTAGATAGCCACCTGTCTTCTCATGGTGAAAGTAATGGCTAATGAGCAAGGTGCATATGAGGCTGCAATTAGAAGCTCCTGAAAAGCTGAGTAAATGGACCTTGAGTTAAGACTTTACTGGCAAAAAAACTGAGGAACTCTTCTTTGTTTGTGGTGGTAGAAGTAGATTAAGTTAGATTAAATTGACTGAATTCATATTATTTATTTTATATTCTTTACATATAGTACATCACATTTCTTTTCATTTTCATACTGATCATATATGCAGGCAATTTGGGGGATTTTACTAAGAAATTTGACATTGAGCAGCTAGGCATTGAACCATCGATCATTGATTCATGGACAATGCACTCTACCTTCTGACCCCAAGAGTCTTGTGTATATTGAGATCATTGCTGATAGAAGTCATGGCTGCTGATGGTTAGAACTGTGAAAGAGACATACACTCTGCCTCTAGGTAATGTCATATGCCACAGGTTAAAGGTTCAATGCCTGATCCAGTTATAGGCTTGTCAAATACTGCACATGATCCAGACAGTTGTCCTCGCTCATACACCACAAGTGAACTACAAGAAAAAAAATGATGCTTTAAAAAAACAGCAAGATAAGGAATTGCAGCACTCATTTTAGACAGGGATATTAATGTTTTTATACCTTTATCTATTAGCATACAGAGCACTGTTGTGTTTAAGATTATTTTTACGCTGTATTTTGTTATCTTTGTTGGAAATTTTTTTTTTAAAGTTTACCATGTGGTTTAAGAAATTGTTTTAATGAACTTTGGAGATACAGAGTTTTATTGAAATACACAAATTCTGAACATGTAGCCTTTATGTGAGCTGTTTGTGTGTGTGTGTGTGTGTGTCTGCATGTACTATCTATTTTGCTTCCATCTCGCTCCAACCTCTTCGCATCTCCAGGCTGAAAACTGCACCAGCAGTAATTGCCTGACCTTTACGGCAGTGAGATAGTCTCATTAAGCCTGATGGATAATGATGGCGCCTCTCCATGCTACGTGAACTTCTGTGATAATGAAACAACAGAACAGCCCTGCTGCTCCACCCAGGGGGTCATGGGAGAAGGCTGATAACCCAGAGAGAGCAGCCCGTTGCTGGCTAACGACAAGACCCAGAACTCCCTGTAGTGTCACCCTTCTCCCGTGCGTCCACATGGGAGATGGTGGTGTCATGGTAATGTGCTGTTACTGTCTCTATTTTCACATTCTTTCCTTTTGATTTGAGACCTTGATATTCCTTGGTTGGTAAATCTTCCCAATGAGGAAGATAAGTCAGGGGGCAGTTAAGAACTAAGAGTTTATATGCAAATTAAAGAAGAAAACTGACATCACTTTGAACTGTAACATTTACCTGTGTCTAAGTATAGATGCAGTTTTACCAAATGTTGAGGTTAGCTTCTTGCCCTGGCCAGTCAAAATAATCCAAATTAAAAATATAAACTTGTGAAAGTAAAGTTTAAAAGGCCATAAAGGTATTTAGATGGATTGAATAATTACATGTCGGATTTAATTCATTGACAGGAAACAAAATATCACATAAATAGAACATATGCTCAGATATTTGTCTGTCATCTGCAAAGTATTAAAAAGGCTCAAACTTGCTTCAGGCTCTGTGGTGTATACGTATGCTATACTTTAAGTCGCTATGTGATCAAAAAATAAGTCATTCAGAAGTCAAACACAGTCTGACGTTGTATACAGTGGGACTCCTGAGAAGAGGTTTAATAAACAAGTGTAACTGAAAACATGGTGGTGTAAAAAGCTTTCACTGTGATAGATGATTATCTGTATTTAAAGTGTGTGAAGCTTGTTTTTCGGTATTGTGCCTGTTGCACTCCACTGTGTGTTCAAATCAGGGTTAAACTCTTGTGTTAGAATCATAATAATTTTAGATGATAATTGTTTGTTCAAAAAATTATATGTAGTTTATTTTAAGCAAGACTAATTTGGGTAAATGGAGGGATTTAAACATTATACATTATACACAACATAGGGGACAGAGTTTTTGACCTTTAGTAAAGGAAATGGAAAAGAAACAGAAAACGTGGTTTTAAGTGGTTACTGCTAACACTTCTGTATTCGAAATGCAACATTTCTCAAAGGCCATAAAGTATGTTTATGTCTTTTTTTTGGCAGCAGGTGTCTCAGTGGAGACTTAAGTGTTTAGTTCACTTTGGAGATGGTTAATAGACTTTTTCTTTTTTTTTTAAGCAGTTTTTGGTTTTGCATTTGTGTCTGAAATGCATTATTGAAATATCAGAGCAAAACAATAATTGGCTTAATACTACACATCAGTCGTAACATATTTTTATATAAACCCAGCCCGAGGTGGCTGATTTTCATCAAATTAAAAACCGAGTCACAAATAGAACTGAAATAATGCAATAACAGTTGTTTAGTATTCCAGTTTCGTTCATTACTCTAGGCATTATGTTTTTTCATAAATTCATTCCTAAACTAATATCTCATTTATGAGAAACTGTAAAATGAAAGCTAGGATGTTACAGTTTTAGTTTGATAATGATGAATAAAAACTCCACATCTCAACTACCACTCATTTTTACATTCACTATATTCTGTCCACCTATACCAACAGGCACCTCTGTAAATTTGATCTGAAGCTGCATTAATAAATAACTTATCTTTAGCATGACCTTAGCCGACTCATTAACTTGTTGTTTTCTACTGCAAGGTCTAGCATTAGCACTTTTGTTATGGAAGCAGACACACAAACACTTGTTAAATATACAGAAGCATAAATATTTTGTAAACTACTGTGCCCTGGTATTGATAAATAACATTTCGTCATTGAACAGGAGACCTTGGAAAATGTAAAAGGTAAAAATGGCATAAAGGTGAAATTAAAAGAGAAGCATGACTCTGTCATTCTGTTCGTACATAAGTGGAGTCTAGTCAAAGAATAGGCATTTTTTTGGACCATATTGAGTGTTTTCAACAATTAATTTTCCCAGGGAATTCTAAGTTGCAATAAGGTGCTGTTGTATCATATGGTAGAACAGGTCTTGAGAGATTTGGGTGAATGGGCTGGGGGTCGACCAGAGGGCAGAAGTCCCAGTCATGCAGCCAAAACCAGCAGGGGGTGCTGACACCCTGATAACCATGTGCTAACTCCTCTCTTTCTCTTCTCCTCTGAATGTAGTTGTTGTGCACAGTTTTTATCCAAAATGTGTGGATTTTGAAGCTTGGTGAACTTGGTGAGCATAAACTGGCTGCACTGTGTTTAGAAAGGTCATGGGGCTCATTAATAAGTCGTGGGGAGAAAATAACTCAAAACATCAAGATGTGGGAACATTAAAACAACACTTTACTTTTTTACTTCTGATGATTTGGTTTCTGCATGTCATAACTCAAATGGAAATATATTAGGAGGTGCTGAAATAGATCTGGCAGATTCTCATTTCATTAGCTCATTGTGATTTTGATTCTTATTGATTTTCTTTTTCATTTTGTCTTACTGTGTAGCAGAAAAGGTACATTTATCTGTATCTGCTAAATGTTATGTGATACACACTTCTCTCAATAGTTGATTTATGAGATTAAAATAGAAATCAAGATATTCTGTATAAAATAATTATGTTAATAGGTTGAAAAACCAGATCACATATCCACTTTTGAAATGTTTAATTATAAAATGATAATTATGAATCTGAAATGCCCTAATTATTAAAACAGTGTTGCCGTTCAACCAATAATCTTTTTAATTAATGTTGGCATTATTATACAGTTGAGGGTTCAGATAAGAAAACATGTCTGAAGTCTGACGAATTTGAATCGGGGAGTTTTTATACATTTTAATAATGTATATTTTAGTGATATATATATAATTACGCTTGTCAAATTTATTACGGAAATAACTTGTACTGCTACATTTTTCCATCAAATTAAAAAGACAAAAATGCTGATAAGTTTGAATCTTTCTTGTCATTTTGCCCTAAACTTTCTGCATTAAATATGTTGATTGAGTTCCACAATAATGAATATTAAAACTCCAGGAAGTTTGGGTAGGCAAATAATAAAGCTAACTGATGTTGTGCCATTATTCAGACATTAATCAGACTTCCAAGATGGTATAAATATAAATGTGAAAATTACATAGCATTTTCAATCTCACTTTGTAATAGTGAGCTTTGTCTACACTCTTTTGAATTTGTAAAAAATAAATAAATAAATGGTGCATGGTGGCAATATTACATATGTAAGGAAACCCTTTTAAACTGTAGGGCTCATTTAAACTATAGATGATTTGCATTTATTATGCTAAATTCAATATTCTTAGTCAAATTTTAAGCTGTATGTGTGTATATGACACTACTCAATGGAAACTCAACTGAGGCCTATGAACCATGGCAGCTTCTGCATTAAGAGCTGTATTGAAAGACAAGTCGTGTTCACATTTAGCATTAAAAAAACAGTTGTGCAATACAAATTAAGCTTACTAGCATTAAAATTAATAATAATCTATAGCAGATTAATAAAAAGATATAGTTATCTTATATGTATTCTACCAGTACTGCTTGCAAATGATGCACTTGATTTCATTTTTTGAGATTTGTTCTCTACATTTTGTGATCGAATATATAAAAATATAAATCAAATTGGTTGTGATAAACACCTCTGTTGCTGAAAACACTTTCTCTACAATATTATTTAAAAAAACATTGTAGAGTTTGACTTTTTTATTACATTAGATTTTTGTGTATACTACTATATTATGTTTTACTTTATTTAATCTGAAAATGAACAAATATTTTCAGTGAGATCCTCTCATGCTATTCACTTTTTAAAAATCTTTCATGTACTTACTAATTTCGAGGATCATATTAAATTTTCAGAGGGAGATTTTCACAGCGGTGCTTTACCGCTGCATCATAGCATGAGCTCATGTAGTGCTGCTGTGAGGCACTGAGCTGTACAGTGAGTGCTGTGTGTTATGTGCCAGCTGTGGGAGTGGGTGGGCAGGCGGTGCTCGAGCCAAGCCAGGCAGGCTGGAGTGGATCAGCTTTGTGATACTGCAACCCCCCGGGCCTCACGCCCAAGGGAGGGGTCACAAGTTCAACTCCCCCGTCTGCTAGGAACACAGGAACCCTAGCCTCCCATTCATGTGTGTATGTGTTGTTAGTGTTAGTGTGTGTGACTAGGTGGCAATAAAGCCAGAATTACTCTGACATATGCAATACCTGTGTACGGTATATTTGAATTCCACAACATTTTTAACACATGATAAAAGGCAAGGACCTGTGATATACACTACTTAAATTATTTATTAAATACATTTCTGGCCTCGAGTCTCCAAGTCACTCGTCCTGTTTGTGTTTCACATCATCTCCAATCTATTTCAACATGACCAGGGTGTGTACATCATCGCTCTGGTGAAATAGCTGTGTTACAAATGCCCCCTAGTTTCCCTCAGAGGACAGCATGTAAAACATTTCAGGACCTCTGTATATGTGTTCAGTCTCTCCTGAGGTGAAAGGAGCGGTGGAAATACTGTGAGACAGACTCTTTTCAAACTGTTGGATTTGACTCCCCGATGTGCGCTTATGGGTTCAAGGTTGTCATCTGTCACCATCTACGAAATGCCGCCATTTTGACTTTCACATGAGGTGCTAAAAGGAGATTTAGAGTGGGTAATCCCTCTTTTGGAAGCATCCATTTGGGTAATTGTGATATTGTAACTTGAGAGAAACTCAAAGGGGAGTTTCATTACATGAGATACTGTGACATTGGAACAGTGAAAGAGGTTATAAGTTAATCCATGTTGATCAACTGATAATGATTGTCTCCAACTTGTATGACCGCATCTTAGAATAATGGCAAGCATGTGAAATTCACTGCTGGATAAGGTAACTCAATGTGTCTCTTATTAAAAATTAGTTGGTTTTGTTTTTTATCAGTGGTCTGGTTCATTTGTTCTTCTGTTAGTTGAAGCAAGTGAATATTTGTGGTATCTGGCTTCATGGTCTGCCTTAGAACCTTTGATAAAGTGCTCAGGTTCTCAACCCACAGCCTTTAAGTGATTTTATTTATAAGAAAATCACTATAACTTGGTGCTATTACATGTGATTGGTAACTTGGTGTGATAAAAATGTTGTCAATTTTAATCTTAGTCTAAAAACTTTACTGTTTGACCCAGATTCTTCTTAGTATAGACAGCTAGCATTAGTCATAGTTTGTTTTTTGGTTTTTTTTTACCCTTGTGTCAGAATATGCATCTGACAGCTTCAACTATCCATTGCACACAACTCCTCCTTTGAAAGGAAGCAACATGCTTACCAGAGGCACCTCTGCAGTGATAGATATCCACAATACTTCACCAACCAGACCTTTGCAAATAGAATACCCTGCTGTGCTAAAGAAAACAATGTGTTTCTGAGGAGTAAAATACTATCCATCACCAAGTCCGTTAGGACTGTGAAAAGGGAGCGAAGGAGGAAAGACAGGAGGCTGGAGAGTGCTGTGGAGGGGTGAAGGGCTACCTGGTTTTCACATCAGAGGGGTTTAGGGGAAGGGGGATTGCGAGGTCTCAAAGGCTCACAAGCCATGAGTCCGGCATTGAAAGGACCTCACCATTCACACAGCTTCTCCTGTTGGTGAAACTCTAGCCTGGTTCAGGCACTGCCACAACAGAGCCAGCTTTAATCAATCATCAGCTGTGGCAGAGGTGACAGGAGGCATTCTAGGAGATTAATTGTAGTCTTTAATTCAAAGCCTGATGTAACCAAGGAATGACTCTAGCGAGTGTGATTAGTATGTGGCACATGGGGGGTAGTAGTTTAAGGGTTAGAGAGCAGATAAGCTAATGGCCTGGAAACTTCTGATAAAATACAATTGCTTATTCAAGGGCTACAGCAGTGAGTGATTTTTAAACCACAGTGTGTTTGGAATTAACATCTAGGTGATATCTCTTTAACATCTCACCCTTCTTTATTCATTTCTAATTTATTAGATAAAAAGTTAATATATTAACTTGTCTCTGGATATGTATTCACATTACAAATGATTTTTCATTTTGGTGCACAGTGTGTCCAGGCTAAAGGCCAGCATTTGGGCAGAGCCATCTATCTCTAATTCAGCTTAAATTCAATATGGCCACACTTTGGTAAGCAAAGGGCTAAAGACATAGTAGAATAATTGCCAACTGGTTTGAATATCACGTTAGCAACTATTTTATCATAGCAGGTGTGAGGTTGGGCTATACGTACACTTGGAAATAACTATTGACCGACTTTTTTTTCTTTTTATTAAACTTTCTTTAGCCTACTGTGCAGTCTTCTTCATTCATTATTACCCACATATAAAGACCTCTGTATGGATGACAGTACCTAGTCTTGTCTTCCTACATTTGCCCTGAACGACCTCCCGTCTCATTTCCTGACGGACCGAACCACCCCCAAACCAAAAACATTACACTGAGGTGTTTTTTTACACTGACCTGTGGGGACAGGCAAAGACACCTCAGTCATTACCCATGATAACTAATCTATTAAAGTTGAATGATAGCCTCATTAAAAGGTTCAAATATAAGTCTAAGCTTATGTGTTAATGACATGTTAATGCTTCTGTCAATTATAAGCTGGGGTAATGACACCTGCAATGAGAAGATATCACTGGTTGAAGTCAAACTTGTAATTCTATCCCTCGAGAGGTTAAGTGGAGCGTTGATCCCTCGGTGGCAAATGGAAGATGAATGTTTCACTATGGTTAAGAGTATTACACTCATCTAATAGTTGGGCAAAGTTAGAAGAAAATGAGAGTGAAGTTTCATGTAGTTGTTGGAATTGTTTCAAGAAAGAGAGAAGATTGGAGGTTTATGGAAATTAGGAATATGTCCTGATTTCATTGTTAAAGATACAAAAGAGGGACTACTGAACTTGTTAAATTAGTTTTATAATGGTTCCTGTGTCGAGGGGAGCTTTGACAAATCATGAGCCAGAGATGCTGGTTTAAAAGTTGTGGGCATTTAGCCTTTAAAAAAAGGTCGAAAGACTTTCTTGAGTTGCATTAAGGGAGGTGTGGTCTTAGGGTACAGTTCTTTTAAAGACTGCATACATTTTCTACTTTTTGAGTTTTAATCTCTGTTGAAATGAAGGAAATGCTATATACTGGTGTTTACCTTTAAAGCACTGTAAAGTGAAAGCAGTGCACTTTGCTCATTTCTTTTTAAAGTTGTTGCACATGCATGCCCTGGGTAAAACAGTTGCCTAATTGACTCAGTTACAGTAGAATAAAAATAGGATGGCGACCTCCTTGTGAGTAGGCAAAAGTGCTGGTTGCTCGGTGATTGCATTGTGATTGAATTTGTTCACATTCAGTGATGAGCGTCTAACACCCTGAACCTCCGGGCGACCACTTTCAGTTGCAAACCTGTCTCCAAACAATTGAGGGCCAACTTGGACTGACCTCAATCATTCTCAGTCAGATTGGTGTGTTTTGGTAGGATTGGTAAGTCTGACATCTAATTTATAAAGGCAGACAGACTGCCAACTTGTTTCAGTCAATCTGAGTCAGTCCAGTCTCATGAATGGAACTTTTCTGTAACAAGTCCCTTTGAGTCGATTTATCTTGTTGCCAACTTTTGTATTTTTGTTAAATTCAACCAAATTCAGTTATATTATATTGAATTTCTGTATATATTGATGGTAACAAATTTGCAATTTTCACCAATATATCACAGTTAATTGCCATACTATCATAAAGAGATTGAATGTAGTTGCCAGCTGGACCCCTTTCAGCCTCAAAGTGATTCAGAGGGATTTCATCTTATTGTAGTTGAAGTTCTGCCTAGGTGCCTTTTGAGAACCAGCTGACATTTAGGCAGGTTAAAGAACTGAATGTTATGTAGTGGAAGTTTAGTTATAGAAAGGAAATCATTCCAAACAGAATCTGGAATATGCATCTTTGAAATCATATTTTGGAGACCACATATTTGGTCTCCAATTTTGTGCCTAGTATTTTTCCGGCACAGTGCTGTGGCTAGCTATTTGGCAACAACATCAGTCTTCACTCAGTGGAAATTTATTGGACTTATTCTAGATTAAGCAACAGCAAGGCATCAGTAGAACAAAAAAAGATACACGATTCAGCTGCAAGGCAAACTAGACTTTTTAAGGGCAAAGCAAGCAAGTAAAGAAAAACTTTAGTCCACTGAAGTTTAACTTTCTGGGTGATATGCAAATTTTAATCACAAGATAATTGGATTTGGATTCAGATTTATGTAGGATGTTTAATCCTATCTGTAAAGGTATGACACCATCCTGGGCCTCCCTGATGCAGGCCTGTCTCCATGTCATATGGCGTTCATATCATCAGCCTGTGCCAGCTGTGCGATCAGTGGGATTGATCTGCTGGCAGCAGGACCATATTCATCAGTCTTCTCTCTTTCCTTCACTCTTTCTCTCTGACAGTCTTGCTCTTCTCTTATCCCTGTATCATTTAAGCCCCACCTCTCTGTCTCTATCCCTCTATCTTTCTCTCTACGTCTCTCATTGCTTTCTTTCTGGCCTGCAGACCATTTCAATGTGAAATCATGGTTAATGCTCCATGACAATCTGACACAACGCACAGTCCAGGCCCTACTCCATCTGGTTTCAATTTAATTTGGTCAGAGAAGTGGGGGTGTGTGGTGGCGGCGAAGGGATGGAGGGGTGAGATGAAGGGATGGAGTGCTGGGTACTGGTTGGAAGGGGGGGAGATGAAAGCTTGGCATGTTATTCTCTGCCGAATCGTCTCACCATCCTTCATTCTTCCCAAATTGCCCTCTCCCCTCCTCACATATAGTATTAACTCCCTCCCAAAAAGTTTAAAATGATAGCTGTTCGATCAAAGGTCTCCAAAAATATGTTAAAGATCTGTAAGGGGAAAGGGCCATGAGTTGGCTCATTAAAACCATTAGAAGAAGCGTATATGTGTGTGTGAGTGAGATGGGGGGTGTAAGGGGTGGGTGGTGATGGATCAAACAGTGTTGAATGGACACAGAAGGAGTTTAGCCTTGGTGCAAAGAGTTAATGGGGACATCTTCTTGCAGTTTGGAAGATGGAAGAAATGAGACCATTACTAAACGGCGGACCTGTTAAGAGCAATTTTCCTAATTATAGGGAAGGATCTATGTGTCAGTTGCAACGGCAGACATGTCAGCCCATCAGGTTGTGGAGACGGAAAGTGTTAACTCTTTAATGTGACTAACTAACAGCCTTTGCTTAGGCCAAGGCTTAATGACTTAATGGAAGTAATGATCTAAGGAAAGCCATATGTGTTAATGCTGAAGGGGCCACAGTGGTGGCAGAGTTCAGTAGAACAGTGGATGATGGCTTCATTGTCTTTACAGAGCATGGCTGTGAAATCTAAATATTTTATCTTACTGTAATTTGCTTAAACAGCTTATAGAGCCCATGAAATTCTTCAACATAATTCCTGTTCAAACAGGTTGTTGGACTGCAACATTAATAGTGAAGGATAGTAAAGTTTATACCAGTGTCTCAGTTGCACTATAAGGCAGTTTGATTTCACAGGCAGAAAAGCAGAATTGGACAAAAATTGTAATAACTTTCATGGCTGGGGATTTAAATTTTTACCTACAGTGGTAATGTTGCATAAGGTCAAGAAATGGTTTTCCATCAGGTTCATATGTTGTAAGATCTTCACAACCTAAGGGCTTACTGCTGTTTTGTTAATTAGCTGGTTAGGTTTTGTTTCACATAAGGCTCCACACTTCGGTTGTTTTAAATCGGACACAATTATCTTAATGAGGGGCACTAATATTTCATCTTACCAGTCCAGGGGTGTCTGCAAAAAGTTCCAATCATTTTAGCGAGTCACTGTTAAAACACATTCACAGATAGGTTCTGATACTGAATTATTTTACATTTACAGTGTCTGTACAATTTGGAAGTTCCATCTGAAGTGATGCTCAAGCAGGAAGTAATTTCAGATCCTTAAAGTGCAGCAAAAATACCTTCAGGAGGTTTCGGTGATGAAAACTATTTATTTATGTTTTGATACAAAGGTGTGCTGTTCATTCATTTATTATGTGGCAAACTCTAATGAATAATTTTCCATATTAAATTGAATAAATATAAAGTACCCTTCTTTTGCACTTTCATTCATTCAAAGCAGCAGCAGTCACCAGTTTAGACTGAGCTTAATCTCAGAAACACCGTACCTACATTTTCTTTCTAACCTACTGCATTTTAATTAGACTGCTAACCCCTATTTAACCCCTAATGAAACCTTTCAGTTAAAAAAGGTGACAATATGGCATACAACATTATATAACTTCGCCACAGAGTAGTACATGTGATAATGTTGCATATAGGCAAACTTCACACTAGACTTGATTTCTTTTTTCAAGACTTTTTGGCTTTTGAGTTTCAAGTTAGTTTTAAAAAATTCTCTGTTTACATTTTCTTAACTATGAGTGTGTAACTGAAACAAGGCTGTTTCAATAATTAAATATCTGAAAGTCTTTTGGTCTGTATCTTATCATCCTGTTTGAGTGAACTTCAAACTCTTTTTTTTTTCTTTTCATGTTCTAACTTGAATATTGCATGTGCTGAAATATGCCCTGTCCTTCAGTTCTTCATGTATACAATCCATGAAAGGAAGCTGTTGCTCACTGGATTTGTTGGCCAAGACACAAACTCCCTAAACCTGCTACAGAGCAATGGTTGCTTCTGAAAGACAAGGGCCTGCTCAGCATGCAGCTGTGGCAACAGCACCATGTTTCCTTATAGAGGTCAAGAATGCATGCATGTCTCTCCTTATCCCGGAGGAAAGAGATGGAATAGACCTCAGAGATCGAGGGTAACAGAGAAAGAAAGGGCAGGATTCCCACCTCATCCATCACTCTTCATGCAGGGTCTGCCTCTTCACCTCAGCCCAGATTTACACACCACCTCTCATATATTGCTTTCTTTATGGACTGCTTTTCACAATAGTGAAGGGATCAGAGAACGCACCAGAAGAAATTAGTTCACGTCATCTCTCGTTTATGATGTGTTTAACTAGTAAGAGCTACTGAGAGGAGACTGATTTGTGCAGCTCTATATTTCTGCCCTGCCCATTTCTTCCACTTCAAGTCAAATACACTCTGCCATTTTAATCTTAGGTTATCAGGTCAATAAAACATGGTGACCTCGGCTAATCATAAAGGAGTCAATGCGGGAGAGCAAGGATTGATTAAGTTTTTAACTCGATTTGAGCTGCATAGAGTTTTGACAATAAAAATTGGAATGAACACAAATCTAAAGCAAGGACATAATCCAAAGAAAATCAAAATGTAAAGTAGACATTTTTAATACCATCTGTTTTCATCATGAGAATGTGGTCTTTTGACTGGATGACTATTGATATCTTTGATCCACAGCCTTGCCTTTTCATGAGTTGTATGGTTGAAGGCACAAGTTGAAACTGGTGTTCAGCGTCCTGTTAGGGCAGATGACTTTACCTCATCTTCTCCCCAGTTCTTATCAGATCCTTTCGGTATCGCTCTCCACTACAGTCAAATTAAACAAGGTTATCAGCTAGGATAGCTGATGTTCAGATAGAGTCCACCAAATCGAAGCCATACCTTGGCAGTGCATCCCCATTGTTAAAACTAGTGTTGTGTTCCCTTTAAATTCGGAATTTCCAAGTTATCAGTAGTAATTTTCAACTGGAAAGCCCCTACAAGGCAGACATCCAACTCAGAAAGTTAGAGCACCTCCACGAATCCTGACTTTAAAATCCAAGATGGCGGCAGTGCATGCAAAGAGTAGTAAAACTGTAACACTTGTAATCTGCACACTCACTGTTGTGTATTTGTGCAGTCTAAATAACCATACACAGAGCATTGACCAGGTTCTATCCACGAACAAGTAGCAGTGTTGCTTTTAAGCATATGAAAACAAGGATTGCGCTGTATTGCTGGTGACACATGAATAGCTCTACCTTGCTAAGAAGCAAAACAAATCCTGTTTTTCCTTACTTTTCTGACTTTAGCACTGGAACGCGCTCAACTTGGAGGTGACATCACGCCCAGCTCCGACATCCAGCTTCTGAAGTAAGCTGCTTACAGATACTTGTGAAAAAATACACTGGTTAACATTAAAGTAGTGTTTCAACTTCACTAAAGTCAAAGTGAAAAGTACAAGCTCTGAAATGCCCTCAACATATAAAAATAAAGTAGCTCTTTGGAGGACATTTCTACTAACCATTTTTGTGCAAAGCTAACTGGACTTCATGTTATATTAATATGATATAATAATAAGGGTCCAGTTCTCTCTTTCTTACTTCTTTCTCCATCTCTGAGGATAAACTTGGTGCACTTTAACTTTCTTTTCTCTCACTAAGAATAACTGTATCTTCATCTTGCAGACACATTTTTTGTGTTTACTGAAACTTGCTCACTTGTTGTTTTGCCTCTTTCTTTTCTACGTCTCTTAAATAAGTCGTGTGCAACCGGCACCAATGACGAATATACCAGTGGGCTGGCTTTTATGTGTTATTGTCATCTCCATTTAGGTTCAAATGGGATTGATATTGGCAAGGCACACACAATTATGCAAATAATAAATGACTTCCCTCAATTGCGTTAAACGAACCTGTTATGAAAATGTAAAAAGCAAAAGGTAGAGATACTTGAGGTAAAATCTAGGGACTAAAAGTGAAAAATTGACAGAAAAATAAATACTCAAGTAAAATACATATGCATAAATATTCTACTTAAGTACAGTAACAAAGTATTTGTACTTATTTGTACTTTATTTGAACTTTGTTACTTTTCATCTCTCTTTTTTGACCATTATGAAGTCCTAAAGAACCTGCCAGCCACTTACTGTATTCTGTGTTCAAAGACTCACTTTGCTTGATAAGCAACAGTACATTCATATCAGTAATCACATTTACTCAATAAGTCTGCTATTTCAGTCTCTTTACAATCATCCACTTTACTCTTCCTCACATCTTCTCCTTTCTAAATCAAAAAACTAAAAATAAAATGAGCTTTTTTTCATGGTTTTTAACAAATTATTTGCAAAAATGCAGGACACTGCAGCTAAATCCAGCTGACCTTATTATAGCACATTTGATGGGGCACCATGGTGGCCTTGTACTCATATACCCACACTGATGCTGCCCATCATCCAACCTGGCAGATGGCTGGTAGCTCGAACAGCTTTCTGGTGTTTAATTATGATCGTAATCAAGGGAAATAAAGATCAATTAAAGCACAAGTGAAACTAATGAAACGCGAGCACCATGAGCGGGCGGACAGTTGTCCAAAATGTTTCTCATAATAAATGCCAACTGAGTCCTAAGAAAGGATTAGTGTGAAGTGCTGCCTCAAACATAAAACACTGGTGATGATGGCCTTTGTAGAGGAATCTTGTTTGATATAAATGCCATTGTGTTCATATTATAGTCATAATCTCAAACATTTGCCCATAAGTAATGTCCATTTTACTCCTCTCCAAAGCTGATATAATCCAACATTACTTTCATAAATTACTTTAGAGCTCAAGCAGTTTCTTGTAGAATGAGACAGGACTGTGTAGAATGAACAATAATGGTACTGGAGAAAGAAAAAAAAGATACTGTCTTTAAAAAGCGCAAAAAAAAAAATGCTGATGAGTTTTAAGATTCTCATTTGCCCTGACTTTGAAGGAAGTTAGCACATATTTTGCAATTTCAGTTCATTTACTTTTCAAAGATAGAAATAGCCAGAACAGCATGGGGCTTCTGGCAACAGTTCAACTGCTTTTCACCAAGCTGTGCATCATACTACGAGGCTGCACAGTCCATCTGAGCTAGATGGAGAGGGAGGTAGAGAAAAGACAGGAGTGGGGGTTGAGAGGAGCGAGAGAGGTAGAGGAAAGGGGGAGGCCTAAGTCGGCAGATGCCACCACTGTGGTCGTGGCATTGTGTGATATTAATAGTCCAGAGCCACATTGTGCCAACCTTATTGGAAATGTGAGCGATGCCTTGCTGTGCCACCATCACACGCTAGCATCAAAATGAAATGAGAGGGGTGTGAAAAATCTCCCAGAAACAGTGGAGATTTCAGGGAGAGTAAATGCTGCAAGGTTCTGCAATAATTTAAAGCAATTTTAAAAACCAATACAAAAAAAGTACTTGATGTATTATTTAAGTGTGTCTCCCCTGTCAAACTGATTTTCCTTTGTTGTCAGATGTTGTCTGGAATTTATATTTTGCAACTCCTTTTAAAGGAATAGTTATCTTAGCTCTGCCAAGAAAATGTTATGCTGAAAGTAGGTTGAAATAGTTGGCTGTAGGTTTAAACAGCCAACAGTACATTTTCTGTTACATGGATATGCTCTGGGGTTTTTTTTCTCAGGATAGTTGTTTTTTATACTATATATATTTGTATTATTCTGATTGTGGAATAAAGCCTCAGTGTAAGGAATATGACAGGAGCCAAAATATCATGTATATAAAGTATATTGCCAGGAGGCAAAAGACATGCCTATTCATAATTCTTCAGCTGGAGCAGAACCCCTTGCAATGATGAATGACTTAACAATATTATCCTAAACAAAAGTGGGGTAATTAGTGACATTTCCTTTAAAGCTCAGTGTAGCTCTACAGTTTTTCAAGAGCACAGTGCTGCAGTTCAGAACAGTAATGGCATAATTTATCTTTTCAGAGTCGGCAGACATGTTGCTGCTGATTGAATCATGCTGGAGTGAAACCAAGTCTTCTGTGATACAAGATCAGAGGAGGTATGTATAATTGTTATAGCCATTAAGCTCTAAGGCTGTATAGGCTGAGCATACAAAATGCACTCACATATGGCAGACACTGTAGGTTTTGTACCATGACCAAAGCCATATGCTGCCACCCCAGCTCACCTACCTCAAAGTACCTTTTGTCTCCTATTTAAAACAAAGAGCTAATGAAGGTTAGCTTAAACAACAGCACAACAAAAATAATAATAACAAAAACAAATTATATCTAGTCATAATATGCCAAGAAATATTTGGGTCTAGTTTTCAGGTGATATTTTTGTCACTTAGCAAGGAGATTCATCAGGGTAAGTATTTGTTTTTGGATTTTAACTGTCCCAAGAGAATTTATGTGATTAATAGCATGCATGACTATTATGTTATGAGGAAACTTGTGTGGAAAGCTTATACTTTGGCCTGAAGATAAAAGAGAGAGGCAAGTGTTTGAAATATATTGGGTTTGTCCTCATGAGAGCATAAATGCGCACAAAAATCTTTATGACTCTTTGGCTATTTAAATATTTCTGTGTGTACATGTGGAAATGTATGTCATTTGAGAACCTTGAAGTTTCATTTGGAGACGCACCAATAAATATTTAATCCTGCTCTCTAAGTATTCAGCAAATTGTGAAAAAGTATCAGCAATTGTGTTACCTTTTGAATATTCATTAACCTCCTTATATATATATATATATAGATATATATATAGATATAGATATATTTCAAAAACTTAACCTGGTTCATTTAGGAGTTAAGAAGTCCAGTTCCAGCTTTTGGGTAAATAGAAACTCTTAGGAGTTAAGAAGACGCAGTTAGCCATGAAGTACAGCTCAGCTGCATTTGCCAGCTGATGCCCTACTATGCATTTCATATAGTATAGATTATTTAAGTTGCTCTAACTTGCTTACAGTTCCTGCGAGCCACTTTGAAACCCACTTTTATCCCAACTCCACCTTTTCTGGTGTCTGACTTTATCAGTCATTGAACTGATGTATTGCTGCTGTTGTTCCCACTTTATTCATTCTGTGTATGCCTGGCGAAGAACTGGGAGTTCCCAGTACAGGGCCGTACCATCAAATATAAATTACTGCAGACAGAAATAACAATTTTCTTTGGACTATAGTAGTCGCGACTAAAGTCATATTCATAAAAGATCAGTTGGTAGAAGCTAAGTCTCCCAAGCTAGCTTAAACCTCCAATTAAAAGTTTTTTGTTTGTTTTTTTTCAGTGAGGATAAAGGCCTTTAGTTTTGTACTGAAACAAATCAGTCACAGTTATAAAAATCAGTTTACATGAATGACAGTCCTCTGATGTCTCTTGCAGGACCCCCTTACAGCTGTGCAGTATAACACATCAGCCCTACAGCCATTATCCCTGAATACTATCCCTGAATAATTCAACCATGCACTATTGCCCCTTGCACTCTGTTTGGAAAATGCAGTAATGAGAGGAGCTATATAATGCCTCAGTGATCTTTGGTGCTGATCTATTCTTAAGTAAGAGACACCAAAGACGATAGCTTACTGGGTGTGTTTTCCCACAGATTTGATGTTAATGGCAGAGAGCCCAAAAACCAAAAAAAACAGGGTAAAAAAACTTCAAAAGAATGACTGGCATATTTTTAGTCAATTAGATATTTCTAATGTTACTTTTGAGGTACAATTCTCAGCCGAGCGTCCGTCAGAACAAAGGAAGGGAATGCGTCGGAGTCTCTTCCCTCTTGATCATGCAGCGATTTTCAAGGTGTAAACACGAAGCTGCTCTGGGAGAACATTTCTAGATGGGGGAAACGTTGGCAGGAGTTCAGAGGAGGCTTTGTAAAGTAAACCAGATTTGTTCAGGGGTCTGTGATCAGTTTATTTTCCCAGTCCCACAGCCTTTATGCTAGGCCTTCTTGTAATTGTCCTCATGTTTCAGCTAATTTCACATTTCCATAGAGAATAAGGGAGGGATAATGGGAAAGAGGAAAGAAATTTGGCAGCTTGAAGGAGTAACACCCTTAGATTTTTTTTGTTGATGTCACTTGAAATGGATTTGGGAGTGTTTAGAGTCCACTGCACCACAAAACCTCTGGAGCTTTAAATACTTTCTAGCATTTCTTTCTGTTATTGTGGAAATTACTCCCATATCTACATCCAGAAATGTAAAACACTCGACATTTTTAAGGAAAATTTCCCAGATATTAAATGCTTCTCATTGCTAGCCCATGCAGCTCCTCTGAAAAGAAAAGAAAAAAAGCCAACAACAACAACCAAGCAGCAAAGTTATCAACACCTTCTCTCAGAAACGGGTCTTCCTGGACATAAAAACCATTTCAAGAGAACCATCTCACAAAAAAGTAACAAAACTTTTCAAGGTCTTTCATCTAAGGTTTCCATTGTAATTCTCTGGACAGATTAGAGTACATAATGTGAAATTCAATGAGGCATGCGTACACATTCCATGCACATACAGGCCAACCTAAAACAGCCACTTAGTCCACAGACATGATGTCACCGCTGTTTATGCTGAGCTCTTCCTCAATGTAGTCTTTCATGTGTAAAAATCATTGCTATTTGTTTATTTTTTACTTTAATTTATTAGGCTTCTAATAACCTTTCACAAATACAGCATAGAAATTATGAAATATTTATGTGTTATTTTGCTGCCTCCCAGAAAACATATATGCTCACAGCACAACCACAAGAAGCAGTTGGGATCAAGGTGTAGATAGGATGTTCTTATCCAAGTAGTAATAAAAGTGTTATTATTTTTAATAAATGAAAATCCATATGGTTAAAGGATGGTTATAATGCACATGGTTAAGGTTTGGGAAGAGTTTCAGTTACAATTTATGGAAAGCCAAATGTTGACTGCCTGTTCGTGACAGAATGGTAACTCATTTTTTTGGAGAAAATTGTGGGATTGGGTAATTGTCAAATGTGTTTATAATTTGTAGGACACTAGGCTGTTTGAAGAGGCCTGGTGCTGAAAAATATGACAGTGGGTTATCTTGAAACAGTGACCCTCATCTTGATCCTGACAGTTCTAACACAATCTATTGGTGGGTGTTGCCCTTGAGATGCTTATAAACAGAAACCTTTGACTTCTCTGGGATACAGTACTGTGCAAAATTCTTGAGCTATCTTATGTCTTTATATTTTGCTAGGAAAATGGCGAATAGGTGCAGTAATTTATCAAAACATGTGCAAGCATAAATAGAAATATGGTGTTAAAGTCAAAAACGGAATTTGTACTGTTTTAACAAGCTGGTATTGCATGGTGGATCAAAATCTGACTGCCCATTTCTGTGTTCACAATTCTGTTAATTTTCAAAAGATCTCCAACACCAGCGGCTAAAATGCAGCACTAAACTGTGACAGAGCCTCCACTGTGTGTTACAGATGGCTGTAGACACTCACTGTTGTATCTTTCTCCTTTCCTGCTCTGTATGTATGGATGACCATTTGAACTAACTTGCTCAGATTTTGATTTGACTTACTGCCACTGACTTTCAGTCAGTTTTTTTTTTTCCTGTTTCTCTTCCTAGCCAATCAGTTTTGGCGCTATAACCTAATCAAACACAGAGTCAAAGTGAAAATGAAAAGCAAATAAAACAGAAACTGGTCTGTGGCCTAAAACAAAATGCAAAGCTCCTGAACAGGACAACAATTGTAGTCCTGAGAACTGAACCTTGTGTGTATTTTGTGACACCAGTGGCTCAAAGAAAACAGTCTTGAAATTATTTTATTGTTAAATCAACATCTAATAAATTGGCAAACTGATACAGTTAGTTGGATCACGGCTATAAACCAACAACCTTGTCTCATAAACACTGTATTGTGCTGCAGGGTTTTTCAATGCTAGCATTTCACCCATGTGTAATAAAGACATTTCACAGATTTTTCCATATATAGGTTTACCAAATGGGAATCACATTTGGTTCCTACTAAGGTAATGTCTACATTTCCTGCTTAATTTAATTAGAA
>VVHJ01025497.1:6808-19712 GCA_015107715.1 Tylochromis polylepis
TGGTTGATTTCATTAATCAGGATCTACTAATGAAAAGAAATTACAGTATATCAATTTATAGTTATTTAATACAAATCATGACTAATGTGTTAATGTAGTGTCTGACTGATTAGTTTTTCAGGCATTACTTAGTGACTACTTATTGAACACTGACAGTTTTTTGCATCTTTCTTCTTTCTTATTGGAAAAGATCACTTTTCCAATCTAATTAGTGATCCACTAATATATAAAGGACTCTTTGCTTGTTTTGTTTTTTTCCAGAACAGGAAAACTGTATGCTCAAATATTTATCAAGTGAAATGATTTGCTAGCTGTGATCACATTAGCAACAGCCTTGACATCAAGAGCAATAAGATATTTACTCACTTTAATAGCATGCGCCTCTAAAGGGAAGTCATACCTGCATTGTACAGTTTCATTTCATGTTCTTTTTCATATAAAGTACATTTGTTCACTGAATTATTCAACATTTTATGACTGTTGGTAAAATTGTTTTAGGTGTTAGCATCGTTGTCTAAATTAATGTGCTATCTGGTTCATACTTTTTTTCTATGTGTTTGCGAGTGTGCATTATACCTTCAGGACAGCCAGAGACGGACTGAGCATTTGTTTGGAGCAAAAAATTAGAGGAGTGAGGAGGACCAAAGCATATTAAATTCCAACATATATCCAAATTAGAACTGTAAGAGCTTTTATATTTACTATGATTGCAGGTGAGCTTAGATATAGAATTACCTGGGCCAAAAATGTGAGTTTATAGTCAAGACTTAGCCAGACTTAAGTGGGAAAATTATACAATGTCAAGATCAAAGGACACATTATAAAACTAAAATACTTCAGTCATCTAATCTTTATTGGACTATAAAGTTTAGAAACTTAAGCGCCAAGCTGAAAAGCTTTTATGGGATTTATAAGGGATTTATGCGAGCAAATGCTATAGGAAAGTCAAGCAGTATGCCCTGCAGCATTTCCAGTTTAAGTTCACTTCTAATTAAGAAAAACAAGGTGACAGCATTTCTATTTAAGTAAGATATTCCAGCAGTCTTTCCAATCAGCAGCACTGTCCTCCCTAACCCGACCCTCACTTGTTTTTCTCTGTTTTTCTCTGTCCTGCCGTCATCTGACAGCAGCAACCACAGAAATAGCAGTGGCAGCAGTTGTGACAGTGCCAGAGGCCACACTACTCTGCCACACAGTGATCTGGCAGTCTGTTGCCTCCTCTACTTCGTCCTATCATGGTTCTCCTCCTCTTCCTTCCCCCCTCACCACCTCTCCTGGCACCCTCTCTGTCTAAGCTGATAGACACTGGAGCAAGACAAGGGGTCAGCCTGGCCACCAAGCATGTTTGTCCACTTCCACCTTTTCACGGCGCATGAGTAAATGTGTGTGTGTCTGTATGTGTGTGTGAGTGGTTGCTGTAATATATGAGCGTATATATTTGGCATGTCTTTTTTCTTTCTGTCCTCTTTAATTTAGGCCCTTCCTGCTGCTCCTGTCCCATTCATTTACAGTAGATAAATTTTGTTAGATTTGTTCTCAGGCACGGTTTAAATTTACACTTTATGTGCCTTTAAAGTACATACATGAAAAGCCAGAGAGTAAAATGCTACAACTGCTGTAGCACCTGCAGGCAGAGTAAAACAGTTGCAATGCAGTAACTCTTTCCATCTCACTAGATTTGGCTAAGGGTTCCATGCAAACAGTCTAAGATGCCGAAGAGATGAAATCTGAAATCGTTGCAGTGCAACGAAAAGAAAAGACACTCACTTAGGTTCATTTTAAAATGTCACTACCTTAATTTGTCCCTCTTTTATGGAATATTTTTTGGTTCTGTAAGTCTTTCTATTCACGCATTATGCCTTTTCTTTGCAGGCATTATAATATGTTATAACTAACTTTGAATCAAATAAAAGTCCTATTTTTCTCTGATTTTTCACTCCTTTGCATTATCCCTATTTTATCATCTTAAAACAACCTGTTTGTGTTTTTGTTTGTGAAAGTCTGAAAGTGGGGAGAAAAAAAAGGAGGAGAAATGCTTTCATTGCTCTTTAAGCTGGCGCTATTGATATCTTATTGGGTCTTTGTAATTAATTTTGTTGTGGAATGCTTAAATGTTTCAGACCATTAAACAAATTTAAATATAAGACAAATGTAAGCTGAGTTAATACAAAATGCGATTTTTTTTTAATGATGTTTTCATTTCTTAAGCCTACCTGGCCATATTTTTAAAAAGTAATTGCCTCCTCTTATTAAATCTTGAATTAACTGTGATTAACCACATTTTTTTGGATAGCTAAGTTTACTTTCACCACCTACACCCAGACCTGACTACTGCTGAATCGAGAAAAAGCTGAGCCTGTCTGAAAAATGAAGTAGGCTAAAATATCTCAAAAAGCTATACAAAATGCTGTGATCTACAGAAACACAAGAACTGATGAGAAACATAGTTATTTATATCTATCAGTCTGGAAAATGTTACAAAGACATTTTTAAGGCTTTGGTGCTCCAGTGAGCCGTGGTTTTATGAATAAAATTACATTGCTGATTACACTGCTGAATTGTCGCATTTGTAATTCCTACATAGTAGAAGAAGATGAAAGCTCTGCTTTTACTGACGTGCTTCTAAGATTAGGGGGTCTTTTAAACGCAATCTGTGGCAGCTTGCTCAAATAACCCTTGATAGTAGGGACAGAACATATAGTGTGCCAATATTTGTGAATAACAGTAGCCATATCTTTAGCCAGAGGTGAATTTTGTGAATCATGTAATCTTATTGTCTATATTTGTTCAAATCCAAGTGGTGTTTAAACGTTCTAATTGCATTCTTGAAATGATTCAGGCTTGTTTAACCCGCTAATGTTTGTGTCGTCTTAAAAGTCTTTGTTCTACATCTGCCATTTGCGCTTTGTAATCACTGTGCATATGCAACATATGCATACATATGCATATGCAGTGGAACTAGGAAATAGAAAGATTTCTTTTTAAGGTATAGGAAGATATGAGCCATTATCCACAAATGGACAAAAGAACTGTGGCGAACCTTCCAAGGAGGGCCCACCTCCATCCATCTTCTTCCGCTTATCTGGGACCGGGTCACGGGGGCAGCAGCCTAAGCAGAGAAGCCCAGACCTCCCTCTCCCCAGCCACCTCCTCCAGCTTGTCCGGGGGAACACCAAGGCGTTCCCAGGCCAGCCGAGAGATATAATCTCTCCAGTGTGTCCTGGGTCTGCCCCTGGGCCTCCTCCTGGTGGGACATGCCCGGAACACCTCACCCAGGAGGCACCCAGGAGGCATCCTCTTCAGATGCCCGAACCACCTCAACTGGCTCCTTTCGATGTGGAGGAGCAGCGGCTCTACTCTGAGCCCCTCCCGGATGGCTGAACTTCTCCCCCTAGGGAGGCCGATCTATCAAAATGATTTCAAGAGTGCATGGCTGGCATCCAGGACTTCACAAAAGAACCCAGAACAACATCTAAAAACCCGCAGGCCTCACTTGCCTCTGTTAAGCTCAGTGTTCATGATTCAACAGTAAAAGGTAAATGGACTGGTTTTTATGTAGCGCTTTTCTACTTTACCTAAAGCACTCAAAGTGTTTTATACAACATCCCTCATTCACCCATTTACACAATCATTTGGACGGGGGCAAATACTTTTTTTTTCACAGGTGTGTTTGGGTAAGGATGAGCACACCATTTGTATTTGTGTTGTATGGTGCTGTATGTAGTGTAATCTTATTTTGTTTGCTTGTGTTTTATCATTTCTGTTATTCCTCTTTAGGATCCCCCTAAATGATGACATTCTACATCAGAAACTTTCTGGGAGAAAGGGTTGATAAATGCAAATAGAA
This sequence comes from Tylochromis polylepis, assembly GCA_015107715.1. NCBI lineage: Eukaryota > Metazoa > Chordata > Actinopteri > Cichliformes > Cichlidae > Tylochromis > Tylochromis polylepis. The sequence continues at coordinate 10,656 of VVHJ01025497.1, forward strand.
TGAGATGCACAGTGGTGAACACATTTTTTATGTTTTTGTCAGAGGCTGTTCTTTTTGCACCTGCACCCGTTTGGCAATTTCTTGGCACCAAACACATTTGCGCACTTTATTATTTATTTAAATCTCCTGACATTGTGACGAATAAGTCAGGATGTAAAGGTAAAAGTTCTTGAACTACACCTTTATTGAAAATCTGTAATTATTCTATATTTGTACAGCAGATAAAGATACATCACGTGGGGAGTTAGCGATGCGTTTATGAGGAACTTTCACACTCAAGGTCGACTGAGAACAAATAATTAATCAAGCATCGATATCTCTGGACTTGGAGAACTCAGTGAAAACCCATGAAGGCACACTGACACATGCGATTAGACAAAAAAGATTGCGTAAAGCCACCCTGTAGGATCTCACCTTCTTATGTTCAGGTAAGAACACTAAACACTGCACCACAGTGCAACCAGCAGCTAGTTGATTAAATCTCCATCCGATACATCTTGATGCACTGAAAACATCTGTGTTTGTCTAACTTTAACTAAAGTTCACATAGACTCATTTATATATTTTTAAAACTTGCTGATGCAAGTAAGTCTATTCAAATGGTCAGTGGATTTAAAGTGTCTTTTAATAATGGCCTGGAGAAATATAACAAACTGCACAGCAGTGACACCAGCACACTCATTCACCACGATCAACATTTAGAGTGATACTCATATTTTCTGTGCAGCCAAGCTGACAATTTTACAGTAATATAGTAATATTTTTCAGGCATAATGTTTTCTCGAGATTATTTTGCTATGCAATCATTTTCATGCTGTTAATAAGTTACAGCCATGTTTGTTAATATCCACAAGCCACATCTAGAAGTACTGAGAGGACTTTTCTGAAGGGGCCCCGCAGCCCTGAACGTTTTTGAGTGTTGGCTGAGTACTCCCAGAATTTTTACAAATATCTAATGTGATTCAAGGTCAACCGCCACAATGGCTTGTAAAACCAAGTTATTTACTTTAAGTTTAGCACTTTAATTCAACCTGCTTGTACCACTCATCTCTTTTCTAGCACTGACTCAGTGACCCAGTTTGTGAAGCAATGAATTACATCTACAGCAGCACAACTTGAAACACCTCCATGCTTCCTTTAGCTGCACTGTCACCTGTCCTTTGTTCTACACTACCAGTCAAAAGTTTGGACACACCTTCTCATTTAATGGTTTTTCTTTCATTTTAATACTTTCTACACTGTAGATACATACTGAAGTCATCAAATATATGAAGTAAGATATATTATGTAGCAAAGAAAAACATGACAAATAACTCTACATGTGTCTTATATTTTTGATTCCTGAAAGCAGCCACCCTTTGCTTTATTGACAGCACTGCAAACCCTTGGCCTTCTCTCAGTGAGCTTCATGATGTAGTCACAGGTGTGCCTTGTCAGGGTTCATTTGTCGAATTTGTTGCCTTCTTAATGGGGTTGGGACCATCAGTTGTGTTGTACAGAAGTCAGGTTGGTACACAGCTGACAGCCCTATTTGGCAACTGTAAGAATTCATATTATGGCAAGAACCAATCAGCTAAGTAAAGAGAAATGACAGTCCATCATTATTTTATCATTATTTAAAGTCAGTCAGTCCAGAAAATTGCCAAAACTTTGAATGTGTCCCCAAGTGCAGTCGCAAAAACCATCAAGCACTACGACGAAACTGGCTCACATGAGGACCGCCCCAGGAAAGGAAGACCAAGAGTCACCTCTGCTGCTGAGGATAAATTCATCTGAGTCACCAGCCTCAGAAATCGCAAGTTAACAGCACCTGAGATTAGAGCCCAGATAAATGCCACACAGAGTTCCAGTAGTAGACACATCTCTACATGTTCAGAGATGACTCTGATTGTGAATCAGGCCTTTATGGTCAAACAGCTGCTAAGGAACCACTACTAAGGAAAAGCAACAAACAGAAGAGATTTGTGTGGGCCAAGAAACACAAGGAGTGGACATTAGACCAGGGCCAACAAGTGCTCAGCATCTCAGGAAGCTCATTGAGAGAATGCCAAGAGTGTGCAAAGCAGTAATCAAAGCAAAGGGTGGCTATTTGGAAGAGTCTAAAATATAAAACATGTTTTGAGTAATTTCACACTTTTTTGTTTACAACATAATTTCATATGTGTTCATTCATAGTTTCGATGCCTTCAGTGAAAATCTACAATGTAAATAGTCATGAAAATAAAGACAAACCATTAAATGAGTAGGTGTGCCGAAGCTTTTGACTGGTAGTGTATATTATAGTAGTATATTATATAATATACTGTTCTATAATCCTCTGCATTATATCCTCTCACTACAAATGAGTGGAAGAGTTTGCAGAAACAGCCATTGCTTTTTCATACAAGTCTAATTTCCCTAAACTTTTTTGGACTTTGCACTGCAATGGAAATGCAATTTTCAGGATTCAGCCTGTCTTCACCAAATTCCTTTAAAAAATATAAAAAATATAAAATCTGCACTAAAGCAGGAGACTGACTGGCACATAAACATTGCCATTCACTGACTCATTCTTTTAGTAACCCCAAAAAAACTTGGCTAATGTAATTTGTTTTAAGTGAAACATAATTATAACATTAATTAAGTTTTATTAAGAATATTGCATTTTCTAATTGTATTTGCTTACTTTACATTCTAAAGCACATTCACGTGTAGATTTTGCAGAGCAATGCAGTCTTATACTATCCACCAGCAGCTCTAGAGAAGCAATCTGGTGGATGAAGTGTTTTGCTCATGGTCACATTGATGATGGTTGATGGTGCAGAGAACGTTTTACACACTCATTTTTCCCTACCAATTTTTTTCCAGGCTGATATGGGTTTCAGGGCGCCTCTAGTCAAAAGTCTGCATTTCTAATCTGCTGTGGGTCCTGCTGGTTCATCACACTCCCTCTGCCTCTTCCACTCCACCAGTATTTATTTTCTCTCCCTGGGCCAGACAGATGGGAGTGTTCAGGAATAAAAGCGTCAGTATTTACCATATTATTTACTACCATCAGTGCTAGCCCCTTTGGCCATGCCAGGCTAAGAAAAAACACCTCCTTCTCCTCCTTTTCTTTGGCTTTCCTGGATCATTTAGGATTTATGTGGGACAACTATCCTGTTCAAGCCATTTAGTAGCTTGATCAAAGATGTGTCAGCGCAGCGATTCACTGCACTGACCCACAGGTTAAGAGTGGGTTTCATTCACCGTGTAGCATATATATCATACTGTGACAGATGAATGGTTTTGTATCTCTGTGGACAACCTGAAACCAAATACGGACACTAATGGATTTCTCTCTGCAACGAGAAAAAAGTCATATAAAGTGAGTGACAGGAACAATATTATAAAGGATGGAGGAAGATATTAATCTGGGATTTTTATAGAATGGACACCAAACACTAGATGAAGACAGTCGATGTTGTGTCATCAACAAGATGACGAGACACTTGCACACAGTTTCACTTATGTAACAGATAATATGCAATGCAATTTTGAAATGCCTTTATGCATATAGTTGCATAATAATGGGAAAACACTGCTTTTCATTAATTCACAAGGCTATTAATTCCAGAGCTCAAAGTCCTAATACCAATTTTCTTATACAACATTACTCATGGTGACAGAAAGACAACTTCTAATTAGAACACTTTTTAGCTTAAAGAATGAGCTATGGCCATAAAAGTCTGTATTAAATGGAACCTAATACGCTCATTTTAGAGGGCATATTTTCTCACCTAGAGTCTACTGGAACAGCTGTGCATGATTCACGGTTTAAAATAATCCTTTTTATCTCATACTGGGCCTTTGCTTAGCCCCTTGGTTAATCCACTGTCTGAAATAAGCTGCTTTAGCTCCCTTCAAGCCAGCTTTCTTCTGATTGGCTGTCCCTTTGGGAAAAAAAAGAAGAAGAAGAACAGAAAGTGGGTGGGGCATATGCTCTTGCTGCCAGAGCTGGGTGCCCATGTAAGGGCTATCATCGCTCACTGACATCATGCAGAGCCAAGAGTAGAAAAAGTATCTGAAACAGTGTTTAGAGCAGTCGGATGCCTGAGCTTTTGGCTCACATGGATTACTTGCACATATATTGGCCTCGTTATTTGAAACTTTGGCCATGTTTAATGAGCATCCATCCTTATAATAGTAAATGTGACAGTCGCCAGTGCTATGAAACTGTGGACACATATTAGATTATTTAATTTACCATTGGGATAATGTCACTATCAATATAATCAGTGCCCTTAAGATAAACTGTTTCTAAGGCTCAACAGGGCCTGTGTGAGTGTCTTTCTATACATGCGTGCAGGAACGGCTTTGTGTTGTGCATATGTGTGTGTGAGTGTGTAATTATGGGCAGATTATGGAAGAAGCGGACAGCATGAAGCAGTCTTTGATGGGATTAAACACTCAATTACTCAGCTAAGTCTGCCCAACCCCTCCTTCTACCAGCACCACCCGTACACACACCCGCCCGACTCTCAGGTTGAAACATCTGTGAGTACACAAAGACGCATACACACATAGATAGACAACAAATGATGCCATTCTCACTCCTGTTGACAGGAAGTGACAACAAGTTTGGAGCACTTTGTTTTTGCAGGTCAGTAAGTGTTGTCATGACAACAGCGTGGAAACATCCCATTTTAGAACAGGCAGTATTGTTGCTGCCGTTGATGTTACATTGAAGGCAGTGTTTTTAGATTCTGTATTTTAATATGTAGTCCAGACTCAATGCAGTCATTTAAACTTCATGTCATACAGAATACACTTTTCAGCGATGCTTACGCATGCACTTTTGCACTGTCGAAGGAAAAGCGTCCCAGGCAAAGGGAGGATGTGCAAACTTGACCAGGAGAGTCTAACAAAATGCTTGTTCACTTCTGGCACAACTACAGCTACCACAGACATCAGATCAGAAAGACGCCCTCTGGCACAGGCATCTATGGCAACAGCTTGGAGTGTGTCGTAAGAGTGATGTTTGATGTAAGTTTGATGTTCTTTATGTTTACTACTACTGAGGCTTAACATATCTGTGCTAGACCTTTTGCCCTTCGATAGCTAAGGTGAGCTTCAGCCCCCTGCATTCTTGAATTGGATAAGCAATTTAGAAAATTGATTGCGTTATCAACACACTGAGGAAGGTGAGTGTTTAACATCCACATTCAGACAAATTCTGTTATAATATTTTATTGTTCTGTGTTCAGAACACCTTAAAAACACAGTGAAGAAGAACCTTTGGAATCAATGCTAATCAAAGCATATCAAATTTTCTTCCTGCTCAGTTACCCTTCAGACTAAGCTAACAGAGCTGATCGATTCTATCTTACTGAAAATATAAGACAGAATCTCCAAATGTCATTTGTTATTCAAACCATCTGAGATGTCCATTTGCCTCATCTTGCTATATCAAATCTTTCCCTTTCTCTGATAGAAGGGATTTAGGAAAGTCTTTGACTACACTCGTAAAGCTCTCTCCAGTTGTTGCAGTTTCAGAATTCTTTAAATGGGTTAGTCTCATGTGAGCATTGGGATAATGTGTAGCATACTCACCATAGCAGAGCTTAGGGGAGGGGCTATACTATTCTGAAGGGTAGTGAGAAAGCTACATTTTTTGGTGTTGTCTTTATTTCTCAAGTATATTTAGAGTTATAATTAGCATTCTTATTCATTCACAAATGGTAATCCAATATTTACTCTCACTTTTATCTCTGTGTTTGTGGTCCATGATTAAATTACTAATGCTCAACTGTGTTCACCAGCAAGTTCCTAAATTTTTGTGCCTGCTGTTTGGTGCTAGACAGGTTGGATGTAATGTTTGCGGTTTATTTGTTTTTCTGATAGAAAGCATGTGCCTTTTGAACTCTGAGATTGATCCAAAGGGAGAAGTAGGTGTAACACTAAAATAACTGCATGAACGTTGTAGTATGTCTCTTTAGAACAGACCTGTAGGGGTACAGTCAGAATTTGTGGTGAAAACCACCTTAAATTAAGTGATGATGATTCCAGAGCTGGAGGGGAGTTTATCAGCGTCTCCTACCTTGAACCGTTTTTATTTTCAAATGTAGATAGCATATATGAAACGTGTTTTCATTCTTTTATTGATTGCTATGTTTCTCTCTACACAACTTCTACTCCACTGTCCTTTACAAGTTTACTTTTAATAACCACTTTTCCACTTCCAGTACCAAGCAGATACTGTCCCTGTCAGTGGCCTTTTACCAACAAATATACCTGACATTTGAATGCACACATTAAAGTGTGTGTCCATGCCCTACTGTACAGATACATGGATGTAATAGGGACTTCTGAGAATGCCTATTATCTACCTGTATGGGTGTGTGGGTTGAAAAATTGAGGGCCAGCTACTGTGGAAAGGTCAGGTCCCTAGTCAGGCAGATGTGGTGGTCCTTGTTTATTGTACCCTTTGGAGTTTCTCAAGTCCTGTAGTGATTTACAGTTGCTAATGTTTTTCATACTGTCTCACATACAGCCCCATGACATTAATAGCAGTCACTTTTTCATAACACTGTACTAATAATGCCAAAGCCTTTGTTTCTTCTATATCAGCAGCTGTTTAACCAAGCAGCCTCAAACTTGGCAGGTCCTTTGCTGGAGATTGAAGTAAACACAGGGATGAGGTTGTTGGAACACTCATATTTCAGCTAAAAGTTGGGTAAAACACTTTATAATAGGGCTAAGGGCGTAATTACATGGAATTTTGGCATACTTTATTTGAAATTACAATGTAATTATATTTACCTACACGTACTTAAATGTAGGTCAACTAGAATAAGGGGGCAACAAGTCAGGTTCTTACAGGAAAGAGAAAAATAATTATACTGTAAGTACATTTAAGTAGTTTGTAAGTAATTTTATTTAATGCATGGGTAATTTTAAATATCGTGAGCAAATCTGAGTGTCATTTAAGTCATTTTAAGGAATGCCTAAATTCTGGTTTTTTTACAGGAAATGAGACAACAATTATACAAGCTATGTATTATATATTATAATTAACGCATGTAAGTAATTACAAGTATTGTGTAATTTCTTGATAACTTCACATCAACATAATGAATATTAAATAAAGAGATTAAAAAATTCAGATGTAAAAAAGGCTAGATTATTCCACTCTGTAATACAACCTGGGCCCCAAAAAGTACGATAGGGAAATATTGTATATTTGTCTGCAAAATTACCATGAATTACCAAAATTACTACTTAAAATTACTTACATGGTACTTAAGTTTACTTATTTACTTACTTACTGCTTTAAAATCTTGAGTTGATACCCCTTTATGTCTACCTTATATTTCTAGGATTTGTAAATAACTAAATTACATTGTAATTTCAAATAAAATACATTGAAATTCAATTTAATTACAAGGGAATTGTGCACCTTGTTGAGGGCCATATCATGAAGTGTTAATAAGTTATTCTGAGCCAGCTTTTGTGAAAAATTGATCACTTTAATTTCCCACTATGATACCTGCAAAAGTGAAAGATAGCTGTGTGTTTATTTGATTTTTCTTCTGACTTTCACTTTGATGACTAAATGATAAATATACAGTTTCTTTTATAGTACTTTTCTACCTGAGCACACAAAGTGCGTTATACAACATGCCTCATTTACATCAGCACTTTTTTTCCTACGCTTAAGTGCTTTTTATCTATCATTTACACGCCAATGGATGCATCAGAAAAACCTGAGGTTAGTATCTCACCTTAGGATATTTAGCATGCACGCTGGAGCGGCCAGGGGTCGAACCACCAACCTTCTGATTAGCAAGTGATCTGCTCTACCTTCAGAGCTACAGCCACACCCAGTAAATGGTTTGATAGAAAGCTTCAAACCACAAAATGAATGTTTTGACAGGTTTGGACAGAGGTGGCAAAAGTACAAACATTCTGTGCTTAAGTAGAAGTATAGATACTAGTGTTGAAAAATACTCCAGTAATAGTACTGATTCAAATTCCTGACTCAAGTAAAAGTAAAAAAGTACAGCCTCTGAAATGTACTCATAGTAAGAAAGTAAAAAAGTAGCTCTTTGGAGGACGTTTCTACCAGCTATTTTGGTGCAAAGCTAACTGAGCCTTGTGCTATACTAATGTATTAATATAATATTAAAATAATATCAGTATATGGGAATAAAGAATTTATTTCAGTCTAAATTTTAATTCTAATAAATTTTCTCATCTTGAATCATTTATGTAGAACATAAGAAATAAAAGGAAAATTTAAAAATAGCTCTAGAATTTTCTAAATTTTCTTTGCCTCTAAACAGGAAAATTAATCTTTTCATGCATCTTTTAAATAACACATTTTGTCTACTTCATTTTGTTTTGCAGCACATTTCACAACATACAAAAACATAATGTCACTTGTAAAAACCTAATATGTGATTTAAAAACATGAGGACTTACATGTAAGCTTTACATTTCCAGTTTATCAAACCCCACTGTACAGTCCTTACCTTTAAATCTAACGTCTCTTCTTCCTCTGCTGTCCTCTCCAGTGTTGGGCAAGTTACTTTGAAAAAGTAATTAGTTATAGTTACTAGTTACTTCTTCAAAAAAGTAACTGAGTTAGTAACTGCATTACAATATTATAAAAGTAACTAATTACTAGGAAAAGTAACTATTGCGTTACTTTAAAAAAATATGTAACCTCTGGGCTCCAGGGTATAATCGGCCGTTTCTGACTACTTTTGATTTCACCTTTAAAAACTGTTTACCTCGCCTCGTTTGGTATCATTCTTTTCAGCACAACCTCACATGTCTGAATTTACTGTTATTTTTTCATTTTGACACACTGTATTTGATCTAGAATCAGACAAATAACATAAAATCCGAGAAGAAAAGAGTTGTTTTTTACTGTAACGACCACGAACATGTTTAACGAATCATTTTCATAACTTGAAATGCAAATATAAATTGTACATTTTAAAAACCTATGCACAAGTTTTGCAAACAACAAAGTTAAATGCAGCTATTTACCTAAAAATGCAGCCAAGGCGTTTTTTTTAACCATTTCAAACT
>VVHJ01025501.1:0-17895 GCA_015107715.1 Tylochromis polylepis
AACGTGCCGCAAGTGCAGGAACTGAGGAATAGCTCTGCTGTCAGATGTGACAAAGTGAGAATTACGAGGATGTCAAAAGTGCCTGATGTTAGTATGTGAAAGGTGACGGCAGCTTCAGTCAGCAGCATAATCGTGGCGAGGAGGAGGCATCTAATGCTGCTTTACATGAGGAAAATCAAGAGAGCTGTTTTGGTTTCGGTCATGGCGGTAATATTGTGAAATCTGTGTTGGGTTAGTTTGCTTGGTTGCTTCGTAAAACAAAGAATGTTTGTAAAAGTACTCCGATCCTTCTTTCCCTTTGTTGATGCATTGCTCTATTACTGTCACTTTTAAATTATGGTGATAGTGTAAAATCACTGGTAGGACTGCTTGTGTTTTCTGAATCTCTGCAGACTGCAAGTGCAAAGTCACTTACACTACACACGGGCAAAGCAGGCACAATTAGGAATTAAAGATATGAATCTGAATTTCCTTTTTTTTTTTTAATAGGAGTGTGTGGGTATAATTAAAGCCAGCTCTGATGAAGGGCAGTGTTGAGAGAGATTTAAGTGAGTCTTTTAAACCAAAACAGTGAGTGTGGGTGGAGAATGTGTGTTTTTTTTTTTTGAATATCCAGTGGTATTCGGTATAAAACTGAATCTATCACATCCTGATTTCCAGCCAGTTTGAAAGGCAAATAACTGTTGTTTTAATTTGTGGTAAGCAGTTGCGACATGTGCAGTTGGTTGTAATACAAATGTGTTTAGGTGTTATGTATTGCATTCCGCGTGAGAACCTTTTGATTCAAATAGCTGGTAATATGTGTCATAAATACCAAAAGAGCAACAGACAAGGTATTGACTCAGAGATGAGCCTGAGAAAGAAACATTAGCCCAGACGTGCTTTTTCCATGAAAGTGTGGTCAGAAACATCCAGTACTTGTGAACAAGTACTTGAAATTCCTCCAAACTCTGAGATCTTTGACGTACATATAGTGAAGACACATGGTCGCCTGTCATCGCTGGCTAAGGAATCAGTCTGGTACTGTTGGTTTGTTGCTTTGGAGCCTCCCTTGTCATTTCATTGTGCCTCCAGCAGAGTTCAAATGTTCCACCAAAGTGCAATATCACTTCACTGATCACACATTTAATGCTCCACTGCTCTACAGATTAAAGTCTGTGTCTTAAGCGGTGTATCAGAGGGCACTTTGTATGATGATTTGTCATGTGTTATTCATTACTTGTCAGGGTTTTTTTAACCTTTGGTTATTTTGTTTGCATTGTGACAGCTGCTATTATTGTTCCTTATGAGTCATATTTAGTTTTATTTTATTTTTTTGTTTAATTCTCTAAGTCTGCTTCTGTTTTCCATTTGAAAAACTTCCCCCTTTTCCAGTGGCATCTTTTTATACATAAATGGAAATACAGCTGCTCAGTGCTTAAAGAGAGTTTCTCCCGGTGCTTTATGTTTTATAACTTGCGGTAAATTTCCGATGCGCCACTGTAAGCTTGTATAGCAGACCTGAGTGACCTCCATTGTCTGAGTGTGGGCGTATTCGCAGGTTTAGTTTCATTTACAGATCCTTCCCTGAGGAGGACTGCTTCTCACCTGCACAGATAGATCTCTTCTCTCTCACAACTTTACGGTGTGTTTAGTTAAAAGAATTCTTTGCATTTACTGAACCTTCAGTGTGTAACTCATCAGGGAGTAACTTATTGAATTAATTGACCTAGAGGATCTCTCTTTGGAGAATTCACATTGATTGTAAGCTCTGGAACATAACTCCACTTGTCAATATTTAGCGCTGCTAAACTGACTTGAGTGGTTATGCTATATTTGCTCTAAAGATCTGCGTGTGCTTGGAGGTTTATCAACAGGATGTTACATAATTTTATTTTGGTTTGCTGTGCTTCTGCGGTTTTGTTTGTTTGTTTGTTTTATTTGGCTTTTTATCAAGAATTTTGTCCATAAATGGTGTTAATTATAATTTCAAAATTACATTTTGCCATGTTCTATCCAGGGGGACATACTGTACTGTACAGGCAAGGCCTTGTATTGCAACATGAATGTTACCTTTGGCTGCGAGCTATTCTGATAATTGCTGAGTGGGTGTCAGGCCTTTAGTGAATCTGCAACCAAGTAAGACAACAAAATATGTCAAAACATGTTCTTCTGGTGCTTGTTCTTGAAATACCACACTCATCCTCGCTCACCTCTTTGTTTGAACTTGGACCCCATTAGCTGAAGTTAGGTGTAGTTGAAGTTCAACTGTAGAATTAAGTGTTTGAGCACAGGCATGAGTGGGAGTCTGGTTTCATGAAATCATAGATGGGGCATTCTTCCCCAATTGCAGTTTGTCTGGGGGATAAAAACTCTCATATGTTCCTCTTTCAAATGTGATGAGTCAGAACAGTCATCACTTCTGGAGGGAAATTATCATTTAACTTGTCTACAGTTGAAAAAAAAATGTTATTTATCAAGCTGAACAAAGTTATCCATTTAACCTGAAACTAGGTGTAAAATACACTAAAATAAAAAAAAAAACAATAGGTGACTGTTGGTCATGAATGCTCCTCTAACAAATCCCTGCATTGTAATGATTAAAAGAATTAACACTGAAGCAAAAATCAAACATTTATAACACTTAAAAATGAACTGAAACAGGAAAATCCACAGATAAGTGTTTAGTTTGTCATTTGAAACTTTGTAGTATTTCTGAACAGTTTTTACTAATGATTTATTTCAGCTTGACCTTTGTAAATGTCAGTGAAATGAATGATCAACATTTATAACATCCTCGTTGTTTATTTGCATAATATGGTTATAAAGATGATTGTAAATTAACGTGAGTCTACAACCGTTTGTAGTTCCCTGAGGCAGGTGCTTTGAGTTAAATCCTACTAACAACATGTTGTACAAGGAGTTACTATTTTTTGGTCATTGAGGAAAACATTAGATTAAACTTTTGACTTGAAAATAGCTTCAGAAAAAAATACTAGGGGTGTCATGATAAATGTACAATAACTTTACTATTTAAAAATGAAGTGGTGACATTGTGTCAGTATGTTATAATCTTCTCACTATAATACATGAAATCTGTTTGTTTGTTTTCCTCGTGTACAATGAGGAGTTGAGCAACCAAAATTGGCACACAGGAACATCTTCGGCCCCTGGAGGTTCTTATCTATATCAGATATTATCATGTCATCATGTTGCTTAGCAACTACCTACAAATGGGCTAAAATGACCCATTTGAAGCTTTATGCAAGTATAACACCTCAGAAAAGTAGTCTGTCATTCTTTTTTCATGACAGTAACAGCTAATTTATTTCCACAAAAACTTTCATAATGCGTGATCTATTATGTCATCATCTTGCCTAGCAACCACCTAACAATGGACTAAAGTCTCAGGCTAAACAATACAATAACATTGGTATGTACTAGTATTAAAAACAAAAGTGTGAGTGACTCCCACTCTTTTTGTATGACTTTGTACGTTTATGGTCTAATCAAACATATTTTAAATTTTTACTCTTATAATTTCTTTATTGTAAATATTTTTTTTACCATGATAATCACAAGTTAAAAATCTAGTCTGTACCAAACTTTTTGCAGTTGTTGAGGACTTTCAGTCAAAATTATTATTATCCATGTAAATCTAAAACAAAGTCTTTAAAAATTTCCTCTATTTAGCTGTTTTTGTCTTGTTTCATCTGTGCCAAAGTGGTGAACTGATCTTTCAGCTGACCAAAATTGCTATTCTTTTAACCCATATTGCTAGTGTGGCTAAAATTAGGAAACCACTGCACACATCTGTAGTTGTGAGTGATTATTTCTGTCATAAGTGTTACTCCAAAGTGCCAAATGAAAGGATGAGTTGGCCACTAATCCCGTAAAGCACATCAAAGTGTTTTTATATCCTCTAAGCCTTTAATTTCAGTTTGCCAAACAAATACAAAAACAGACACAACACAATTATTTGGCCCATGCAGCCCATCAGCATGATCATTTGTCCAACTACTTTAAAGAGGATCTGTGAAGCCACCCTCCTGTTCATTAAGTGAGCATGCAGATATTGCACTTTTTCAGTCAGCTTTGTGAGCTTTATCAGCTGAGACATCCATCACTTGAATTCTCCAGTTGGCTTGATATGTCTCTCTACTCACAGCAGCCTCTCAATCAATCAGTCCATTTTGTTGTGGTTCCCTGTGGCTCGCCTCTGTTGATGCATAGAACCGTCAGAACCCTTCCTGAGCTGTCTCTAATGAGTTTTTCATTATCATTGACATCAGCTGAATAGCAATGAAACAGAGGTGCCAGGGCTGTGTCTAATTGAATCTGAGGGGGTAGAAATTATTAGACAAAGCAATGTTTTAAAGCTGTTAAAAGCATTCAGCTGCATCCTGAGATCAAGTTGTCATCCTGGGCGTCTCTGTGCTGAAGTCATTGTGACTTTCGTGGCTCATTATGGGAATAACCCTTATCCATATATAAGTATTTGCATACGTGTGTGTATGTCCTAGTCACAATTTTTTAGTATTACTATAACACCAGTGTGTGGTGATGGTGTGTGTCTGCATATGTAAGCAGTATGCCTTAGGGCTTCATGAAGGACTAGGAAAGAGTCCTCTGGTCACTTCAATGCATGTCTCCAAGTCATGTCAGTGTCCCAGATAAGCAGAAAGCCACAGCGTAAGAAATTATTAACTTAAGGGGAAGCTTGGTCAGCATCCATTTTTGGTGTATGATTATAAGGCCATATTTGGCTTGCAGAGGGGAAGTATCAAGTATGCTTAAATGATCTTGTTCTTTTCTAGTACATTGACAAAAACACTTAATGCCCACAGAGTGTTAAAAATACCACGTCTCCCAGGGTGCTGTAAAATCATCGTCTTGTGATGTTGGCTTTGTTTTTCTACAGACTATAAATGTCTGTGTTTCCATTTGACAAAATCGATCTGCACAGAGTCGGTCCACGTTGTATTTTCTTTGTGTTATTCTAAAGCTGATGACTCCTCCCTTATGCAACTCTGCCACAAGGAGAGCAGATCAGCGCTTCATCTGCAGCACAGAAAAATTGCCTTTACTTGACCTTGTGCTTGTTTCTGTATATTTACAAAAGTACATGAATGCACCATTTAACCCCTATCTGCAGCATCTGCCTGGCTGGTTTAAATGTGTTCTGTTTGGCCTCTGTTAATAAGTCAGTGAATTTAGATTCCCTCGCTGCCCTGTCGCAGGGTGTTATGCAGCAGCGTTTTGGAGTAATTGCAGCTTTTTCTTACGCAGCAGTATTTGACTTGATGAAAAATGTAAACAGACAGGCAGGTTATGTAACTCAGTGTAGGGTGTCAGGGAGGTTAGTGATTGGACTTAAAACAGAACCACACTGAGAGTGTGACCTGACTCGGACCTGCGATGTTTGTATAAATCTAATGTCACATGTTGGAGGATAAATCTGGATTCAAACCTGCAAGCAGTCATAATAACTCATCTTATATTTCTTCTCTATGAGATATGTTTTCTTAGTCATCGGTGAGTTCTCTTAAGCTTTCATTTTCTTTTTTGCTTTATATTTATGGCTTGTGTTACTTACATAAAGCCTAGGCATCACAATTTGGCTGAGACTAAACATACTGTGATATTTTGTGGCTTGTGTCTATGTCTCTTCAAAATTAAACATAAGTAAATAAATAACTTTACAATAACATCTGTTATTTTTCAGTATTAATGAGTAATTGGCCGAATAAAAGGAGCAGGATAAGCACCAAAGTGGATAAACAGTGGAGGGAGGAACACACCCAGCGCTTTCTAAGTAAAGATTACAGCGTTGAAAACTTGTTTTTTTAGTGCCAAAGAGATGACAAATGCACAACAAATGTCCTTGGAATTTTCCCTGTGCTGTTTCTCCGCAGCATAGCGGTTGTGAAAATAACAACATGAAGTGATGGGTTGCTGAGTCGTGATCATTTTACCCTTTTAATGACTGCCTCTTAGTTTTATTCAGCTCTGGTGTTATTGTAACATTCTCTTGATGGGAATTTGATCCGACAAAAATAATCACAGAGTCCTTTTGGCAGAGAACAACCTTGGATGTGATTTAATTGTCATTGCAGATGGAAAGAAAGAATGTCGACGCTGAGAAATACATGACTGAACTTAGATTATTTGAAGTTTTTCTTTCCCTCTCCTTTGAGCTTATCTCTGTTTGTGTTGCTGCGAGGAGGCAAGTCACTCTGCCAAAAAGTTACATTACAATTGCGGGTTGACATAAACGTGGGTGTACAAAGGACTTGGAGGGCTTAGATACTTTATTGTGTGTGTAATGTGAACTGAGCAATTATATCTGCCAGCCTTTCAAACAAAGAGCTCCTATCATGCAGGTTCATGTGTTTTTAATTAACAGCGTTGAGCTTTAAGACATGAGAAGACTAACCAGAGGGAAACCAAAAATAGAGTCATGATCATCAGTTCATCTGATGTGCCACAGTACAGTGTAATTATTTATGTTGCTTAGGATGGGGGGGGGGCAAGACAACGCATTTTTTATGTTATATATGTTGCGGTTAGAAAAAAATACAAGCTATGTTTTTGTAGCATCTGTGTGAAATATTTCTCTTAGCACAAACTGACTGTTTAAAATTTCTTCCCTTTTGTGGGTTTCTCGGTTAACCAGCATCTGTCATTTTCATTATTATTCTAACTGCCTGACTGTTATGACGCCCTCATCTGTAATCTTAAAAATACATCTGTCTGAATTTAAAATGGAGTTTCTCTTTTAGGCTGGGAGTGAACTTAAGGATCGTGTTTACTAGCACATTGGAGCAATTTGGCAGGCTGCAACCCCATTCAGCACAATGTTACTAATCCAGTTTAAAAATAATTAGCTACAGGCTAGCAGGCCTGTGAAATTCCTTTCCCCTGATTGTAAATGTTCCTGTCATACCCTCCCTCTAAGTTCCCAGGCAAGAAATACATATTTGCGTTTAAGAGGCTTTTTCTTTTTAAGTCTTTTTTTTATTCTTCCTGTAAAATAAAGTATATTATTATGAAAGAATTAGATGTTGGCAACAAAGAGCTGAAAGTATTCAGTGATTTTAAAAAGCAAATTTCCATCTAAATGGATAAATCTAATTGTCACTGTTCCCTTTCCTTCAGCTCCCAACCTGAAGGGGCGACCTCGGAAGAAGAAGCTGTCCTTCTCTCAGAGGAGAGACTCCCAGAGTCAGGCTCAGGGTCAGGGGTCATCAGGGTCAAACCAGGGTTTGACAGCAGTGACAGCACAAGAACCCTCTAGTCCAGAGGGCAAAATTACAACCAAGGTAAGATAAGTTAGGTTCCCTGAGGGAATATTTACATGTTACAGCTGGGACATGGGCTAAAAGAAAATATTTCTTAAAATGAAATAAAAACTGCTGCGATATCATGGGTAACAGACTAGACAGTCCACTAGAGGATACCTCATCAGTGCCACTGTACATGTATGCGTGAATGCTCCAGAGATAACCCTATAGATTAAAAAAATAAAAACACTGACTAGAGCTGTGTTTTGGCAGCTTTGGCTCAGATTCTGAGTTATGTTGTCCTATAATTACAGGGTTCAGGGTTTGATCCCTGGATTCTTCAAATTGGCCTGGAGGAAGCAGTCTTGCACACTGTTATGGTTAGGCTTAGTAAGACAGTAATTTATCAGTTTTAGTTAAAATTGTGGGGAAGCTGTTTGCTGTTGCCTGCAGAGCGTCCTTCACATGACTCTGAGCGGACTCGGTGCTCTGAGAGGAACTGCTCTACCACTTCAGATTTCTGCAATTTGTTGGAGAAAAAAAACACTTTTTTCACGCCAAGGCAAAAAAATTGATACTAACATGGCATCCTCTAGTCAGCAGGTCTATTGCACGCATTGCCTGTACAGTATACATACACTGTATATTACATTTCCTTTGAACATATAGCCATGTAGGCTATTCTAAAAGGTTACACTTATATAAATGTTTGTAAATGACATAAAGGATATTATACCACAAATAGTAACTTAAAGGTCCACTAGCTTTATGTTAACAGCACAGCTTGTGTTGCCAACCAGCTGTATTCCACGTTGTCCTTGAGTCCTTGAAGTTACAGAATAAACTTTACTTTCTTACACAATGACCAACACAGCAACAGTGTAGTCTACTCAGGATGTGTAAAAAGCAACACAATTGCGAAGGCCACGTGTTACACAAAGGGATTTCATAAATCAACACAAACGGAGCAAGGATGACTGGGGGAATGAAGAACGTTTAAAAATTATTATTTTTATTGTGACAGCATTTGCTTCTATAATTGACTTCTTTCTAAATCTAATGTAATTTCACCTGATTCGTTTGTCACTGATAGATTATGATATTATGATAGGATCTTTTGCTGAGAGGTACTCTTTTTGTCTGCGTCACTTTTCTCATAATAACCTCTAACCAGGTACAGTGTAATCTTAAATTAGAACGGGATTTTAAACTCAGTAGTTTCCACCAACGAGAAGCACTCAACTCATTCTGAAATCATGTTAGACTGATGGAGGAAACTGGAAACTAGTTTGTACTGGAATCAAGAAATAATCATCAAGCCCCAATACTAGGCCTTTGCCATGTTTTCTTTATTAAGAAAATCAGTTTAGTGGTATCACTCTTTATTGATGTTTTGATTTTGTACCTCTGTCCTCCTTTATTGTCTGACATTAGTCGTAATATTCATTGTGAGGGAAATATCTTTGGTAAAAGCTCTTCCACAGTTGTTATTCCTATGACCTTGGACAGTTAAATCAATATAAGCAATTCGCTCTCAAAGCTGGAGTCAAACCTATCTGTGCCTAATCTGTTATGACCAGAAGAGCTGCTTCATTGATAATCAATGAGAGTTTTCCTCTGTGGCCATTAGGAATATTTACTTGTGCTTAAACCCAAACAAAAGTCATACAAACTGACTGACATCATTTGACTAGCACTCTGTTAAGGGTTTAATTTTCCACTAAATACATCCGTTGAGTCTGTACGCTCTCTCTTTGCAGGTCAAACCCAACTGTAAAACGGTACCCAATGGAAAAATAACCGCACTGGCCAAACAAAAGGCCATTGGCCTCAGTAAGAAATCTTTATCCGAGGAGAAG
Source organism: Tylochromis polylepis (assembly GCA_015107715.1). Lineage (NCBI taxonomy): Eukaryota > Metazoa > Chordata > Actinopteri > Cichliformes > Cichlidae > Tylochromis > Tylochromis polylepis. Next base: position 9,122 of record VVHJ01025501.1, read on the forward strand.
GACAGAGGAAAGGAAAAGGAAAAGGAGAGGGAGGAGAGAAGCGAGAAAGAGGACAAGAAAGAGGAGGAAACATCAGAGGAGAGCCGAGAGGAGGAGCAGGCTTTCTTAGTAGACCTCTACAAGTACATGAAAGAAAGAGACACGCCCATAGAGAGGATCCCCTTCCTCGGCTTCAAACAGAGTGAGTAGGGCAACTTTTTCTCTTATTCCCTCACTGCCGTTGTTGAAGCAAAGGAGCACTCAAATCGATAGTAAAAATTTGTGTGGATACATTTTTACAGGAGTTATTTTGAAAATTTAGGTCGTAACATTGCCACTGGGGAATGTTAGCAGGCTGAGAGGAGATTAAAAAAAATTGTAAAAGACACCTGTAGAAACAAGCAATAAAAAAAACAAAAAAGCCCCAAAACCTCCTCAGAATTTCCCTGCACAGAAAAAGAAAGTACATTATTATTTGAACCCTAAAATATCGTGTGCTTGGAGAAAAGAAACACAAGTATATGTCTCAAATTACAGTTTTAAGTATCAGAGTGAAAGTGCACTCTGTAAGTCATACATGTCGGTGTAACAGGCAGGGGAAAACCGTGCGTGGACTCTATCAGCATCTCTAACCACATGTTATATATGCAGAGCCCCTGTTGTGATCAAAGGAGAAACAAGTAGCTGGTTTTTAGTCAATGGTGGACTTTCTCCTATTCATCTAGAGCATGAGAGTTTCATGTGCTCCTATATGTGATGGGCGTTATGTTTAAGGCCTCAGAATTTAAAACTGCAGCTAAAATGTTTGAAAAAAACTAAATCAGTGTGTAGTAATAATAAACCAAAGGATTAATATTCTATGTTGAGAAAAATCCCATCTAGCAGTTAGTAAAAGACTCAGGAGACTTCCTGTCAGAGCACATTTTTCCTGGCTTTTATATGAAGAGAGAATATCTTCTCACACTTGTCAAAGGGGTTTCCTGTGAAGGCCAAGAACGTCCTCTACCAGTGTTAAAAGAACATCACATGTATGGGAAACACGTCGGCCCAAGATGAAAGATTTCTAATATAGGTCGGATGCTTAGCTTGCACTTGGCGTGCACAGGACAAAGAAGAAGAAAAAACGCGCACCTAAGCATCAAAAAGGGCACGCTGTGGTCTCTGAAAAGTGAAAAAGTGTGTTTGCTTTATGTGTTTGATGTCGAGGCAAGACGCGTGAGAATGCGGGCTCTCTTCACAAACTGTGGTTTTCAGATTTAGTTCATGCTCAGTCTTTATTCAAGGAAGGACATAACATTTGCATTCATGTCAGAGGAACCAAGGAGAATTTAGCCATTCAGATCAGAATGTAGCACGACAACTCCAGCAAATTAACGAGAGACAGGGAGAGGGAAGACATGGCTATTGAATGTAACAGTGACAGTTTATAGCATAATAAAACTCATTACTCTAAACTATTACGCGAAGGTAAGCTGTGGTCGACTCGACTGTGCTAACCTCACTGCGGTATTTTGACAGTCCTGTCATCTTGACTGCCGACATGTTGTTGCTTAAATAGGTCATTGTGGTTGCGGGAGATATAAAGAGGGAGTGAGGAATACGTAGAGAGACGGAGGGAGAATTGCATACCCATCTCGCTTTACTTTTAGCTGGCATTTCTCAGTTTGAGCTCAGAATAAAGTCGAGGTCCACGCGCCAACTGTTTTACATACAGTACATGCTTTGAATCTCAAAACCAGACACATCATAAGCAAGGCCCTCATTAAATGGTGAAATCATGCTGTTTAAACTTCGTCCTTGGCAGCGAGCGCACATCAGCACATGTAAAGAGGAGGAAAAAAGGAAAACACATCATAATTAATACAACAAACCCTTAGATGTAATCAGACGCCGTTTTCATAGTCTTCTCTTTAAACTCGCTACAAATGCATTAAAATATCAGAGCTCATTTTCCTGAAATGGAAATCAAAATAATGTTATTTCAGTTGCATTTGAGTAATAATCTTTTATGAAGTTCTCCAGAGTTTAACAAAGCAACAGATGGTTGATTGATTTACCAGACTTACCCATGCTTTGTTGGCTGGATCACTAAAATATCCATTTGACTCACCTCCAAAAAAACCCTATCTGAGCCTGAACGAAGACTATTTCTGTGTATTCCACCTCATCTTCTAGCTGTGGAGTCTTACCTTTAACACCATAATAGTGAAGCTTTACAGTCTGGCTGAGAGATAAGACCGCTAACCACTGAAATTCAGTCAGTCTGCCTTTACCTCGAATGACTCATAACCTATTTTAAACAGAGAAATGCTAATATTACTGGTTTAGCTCAGCACCCACTTGTTTTCCTGCCTCACTCTCATGCGGAATTCATGTTTCACTTCAAGGTTTGTATGAATTAAACATCTTAGAGCTCAGGTGCTCATCTGAGACCAGCCGGCCTCATATTCAGCTTACTGTCAAGATAAGCACAAGATGTCTTTACATTTCAGAGGCTCTAGATTTTTCTTATTTTTGCTTGAAGGTGGAAATGAACAATTTTTCTGTTTAATCTAGAGATCAACATGTTGTTTAGTTTGCTACTTACAGCTAATCAGTGATTCATTTGTGAAATTACAAAAAAGTCACAGAATCCCAGCGTGCAAGATGACATCAAATGAACTGTTTTTTTTTCTCCCTGCTGATGTATTTAGTAAAATGAAAAGGAAAAGAATGTCTTCACATTTCAAGAGTTAGAGCCGGATCATTTCATCCATCCATCCATCCATTTTCTTAAATGCCTATCCCAGCTCTCATAGCGTAAACATCAGTGTACACCCTGGACAGATCACCAGTCTATCACAGGGCTGATACAGCCAATTTAGAATCACCAATTAACCTAATATGCATGTTTTTGGCCTGTGGGAGGAAGCTAGACTACCCAAATAATACAATTTTTGCCATTTCTGCTTTAAAATGATTGTTTTTTCAACTACCCACTGATTAGTTGCAAGATATCTTTCTATCCCTAAACTTAATGTTCCAGCTGTAGTACGTTCTCTTTTTATTTCCACTGTATGAGATGACTCTAATTAGCATTACTCAGTCATTTAAAAGGCTACAAGAGTGCTAAAACCTGAAATGTAGAAAACAGCTACCAAGTGTGGCTGCAGTTTATTCCAGTGAGTTGTTGTCCTTCTATTTTTGTTTTTTTTGGGTTTTTTTTATCAACTTGGCTCTACAGCTGCTGCCATTTAAGTTGCATAGCTGCAGTAGAGATTGTAGAAAGATAATTGTGAGATTTTGATAGTGGATTGAGGAGGAATAAAACAAGAGTAGAAGTGGTTACATTGTATGTTGTGAATACCCTTGATCTCCAAGATTAACTGCTAAGTGTGTGCGTGTGTGTCTCCGTGTGAAATTTTTTTGTGTGTGCTTCAGTGCTCGGGCATCAGCATGTGATTGTGAACATCAGTTCCAATTTGTCTCCTTCTTTCAGCCTTGTTGTCTAATTGCCATGCCATCGGTGTGTCATTGAGGCTGCATTGTGTTCCTGTTTTGTCATCCTTATCTCAGTGATAATTGCCCCTGCCAAATACAGGGGAATTAAGAAAAGAAATTGCTAATGACAAGACATCTAAGAAAAGGCATGTTCTCTCATTTCCTTTATGTGTCCTGTTCCCTCCCAGTCCCGTGTGCTATTGTAGTAATTACAGTCGATGCGTAACAAGCTAGTTAAATAGACCATCTTTCTGTTTCTACAGTCAGAAAGCACAATACGCCAGCGTGCTCAGTTCAAACAGAAAAACCTACCCAGCTCCCTTTGTTATTCCACCCGTGCATTGACAACGGTCGCAGAGAGGAGGGAAGGAAAAAATCAATGCTGTCAAATGCGGAGATAGGAAAATGTCATTTTGACAAATGCAAGGCTTTGTGTACGCACAGATTGAATTTTGATGGATTTCTCCCCAGGCGAGGCCTCCTTTTCTTATTTATAGGCCTTCATATAAAAATGTTAAACAATGATGTTACAGAAAGCAAATACAAATGTCATTGGCACAGTCTCCCAATGAACTCGTGGTTCTTTGTTTGTGGGAAATATTTTCTTTCAAAGACAGACAGCCATTTGAAGCCTTTCTGAAAGCTTACATGGCTATTTTTAGGAAAATGTTACACAAGACTTGTATTTTGATATGGGCTGTCATGGGGTATTTGCATGGGAAAATCAATGCAAATGAATTTGCATTAGTTCAAACAGAAGTTTGAGCATATTGCCAAGTGTTTGATGCTTTTAATGGTGTTTCATTCATACCTGCAGGCGGCAGCTGAGGGTTAACACATCTCTTTGTCAGGATGAAGCATATGCTGTATTCTATCACATAGTCATGATTGTATAAGTGCTCAGTATTCATTTGCATCCTTTTAGCTGAAGTGCAGAGTTGTTTTGTGTGAAATTATGATGAAAAGCTGTTTTCACTTTTCCAGGCAAGGAATATGTAATTACTACTCTCTTCAGTCTGTCTCATTAGTTTATTGTTTAATCTGTCCATTCACTCATTTATATGTGCATTATGTGGTTTAACGCCAAACATTTATTTCCTTGTACTGATGCTTTCTGTAGCTGCTTTTAGATTTTACCTAAAATAAAATGTGATCAGTTTTTACATGTTGATTTGTCAGTACTAGCAATCCATTTATGTAATAAATAAAATTATAGTGCCCACTACTGCTTTTAATCTAAACAAATGACTTCAATGTGTAAACATACCTTTTAGCCATAACACTTGTTTTGTTATGGCAGCTTTTAAATAAAAGTTTGATATTCATCGCCTTCTCTCTTGTGTAATGACTGTACATGACGTCATGTGTTTCAGCTCAGGTCCTTTCCCAGAGTTCCTAACTCCCTTGTTTGTCTTCTGTCTCTCCCACAGTCAACCTTTGGACTATGTTTCAAGCTGCTCAGAAACTCGGAGGATATGAGTTGGTAAGTATTCACACATGTGGCAATATAGTCCTGCTTTTCCATGAAGTTCCCTCCCCACCCTCTTTCTGTTTCTCCTCCAAAAATCCACACTTGCTTTTTTTTTTTTTTCTAAATTGTCTCTTCCACTAACACTGTCCTCCAACCTGTCTCCCTTCTTTCCTCCCTGCCTTTTATTTCTCTGCCCTCCTTTTACCCGTTGAGCTCAGTCACTGTTTTCCCAAGAAGAAAGTTTCCCTCAGAGCCACTTTTAACAGAAATGATGCTGTTGTTTCAAAACCCCCTTGGAGTGGAAAACACATGTTCCTCTGTTCTAAACTGGTGAAAAGGAAATTGGTTAAATCGCTCATTTTTTCCTATTTGGAGATGAAGTGAAATGCACATACATACCCACGTGTGAGCAAGTACTATATGCGAGTTCACACACAGCCAGAGTGAGTCAGAAATGAGGGTGTATGAGGCATTTAACTTGGCAGCATTACCTGCCTTTTATTCACTTACTGTTCATGTGCGACGTATTTCCAAAGTGAAGTCAATGTTTGATATTAAGTCATCAAGTCGATTGCTCGTGCCTATTTCTAAATAGCCTAGCTCTGTCACGTCGTCCAAACAGACAACCAAACTAGGCTGTAAACAGGATACAGCTCATATAATTGGGGCTCATACCCTTTTAAAATGCTCATATCTGCAGCTGATTATCTCACGTTTCATGTTGTGGCTTTGTTGGCTCTGTGGCAGTCATCATTCTTTTGTGTTTTGTGTTGTAGCCCGTCCGTTATTCCCATCTGTTGTGGGATAAGAGGTCGTAGCAGGAACAACTGACTGCATGATGTTAACAGAGCTTATTATGTTAGAGAATTGAGTGTTGAGGATTCAATAACTGGAACATGATGACTCATCAGCTCCCCAAGACCTTGAAATGATGTCAACCACTTATGTTTTTTATTATTTTTTTGTATTTTTCTTTCTCTTAGTCTTATTTTTATCTCTTTTTTTTGTCTCTTTTTCTTTTGTTTTGACTTTCTTTGTCTAATCACTCTGTATTCTCACCCATCCCTTCAGATCACAGTCCGCAGACAGTGGAAACATGTATATGATGAATTGGGCGGCAACCCCAGCAGCACGAGTGCCGCCACATGTACACGGAGACACTACGAGAGGTGAGTTATTATGTCAGGCAGTTATATATGACACATTGTTATGCATGCACATGTGAACAGTCTGCATCGACTGGAGTGGGTAAACTCCTTCACAGCTGCATCAAATGTACTTTCACAATGCTTTATTTGTAACATCGAGACACAGCAGGACACATATTGATCTTATTTAAAGAAAGCCAATGTACACATGAAGAGCAGTGTCTGCAACTGTGGGATGGTGTTCAAATCATTCCCTGTTGGCTTTGACTGTTTTAGCATGTAGCTGTAATTGTATTTAGAAATGTCTTCCTTATCCTATGGAGCCAAATCAATTCACAATGAGATGAGATTTGGTTATTTTCCTTGCCTTAATTGATCAGTTGTGTGGCACAGTGAAACCAATTATGCTGTAATCTCCACCCATTCTGCTCTACAAACAAACCAAAGAGGATTAAGGAGTTCAAAATAACAGCAAAGTTTTTAATTATTAGCTGACCTATATGAATACACATGCAGTCTCTCCACTTTCCACTATATATGCATTACAAGCACACAAAGCTGCAGGATAAAATGAAAACACCAGTTTAATGTATTCATTTAATCGTTCAGTCTGATACTGCAGCATTTTCAACCTCCACATTATAATCACTCAGATGGTATTACAAAACCTAAGCAAGCATATGGATATGATCCTGGGGGAGCTGTGTGGGTATTAATGCAGGGCTGCTCGCACACACTTACAAACACACACACACACACACACACACACACACACACACACACACACACACACACACACACACACACCTGTCAGTAATACAGCAATATGCCAGCAGTACCATATGAGGGAGCCAGGCACCTTCATATTGTGTCAAGATTGCATGCTGTAAGCGAATTCACGAGCACAGGCAGTAGCGGCCAGGGCAGTTTTTCCAGGAAATTTGCAAAACCATATTTGTGAGAGTATATTATTTTAGGTGTTGAATTTGTTGACAAGCTGACAATGCGCCTCTAAATGTTGCTGCGGGTGCCTCCAGTGTTTACGCTGCATTCCCAGTTGTTTCTCCGAACTTCAAATAAGAACCTGCTGCAAACTGGAGTTCCTTATTTCTACTAATAATAGACGTGACTATCAATTCATGGCTTCAAAGATGATACTGGGAAAAAAAGGAAGTTTTTGCTTCTTTTTTTGTTGTTGTTGCAAAACTTAGAATCCAAGACGTGTTTCATCCTTATTTTGTGGAGTGCAGCAATTACTTTGAAGTAAAAAGCTATATTGTTCATTTGTCTGTAAGGCATAAAATAGGGGTGTAGGACGAATTTGTGGGAAGCGCTGAGGTGTGACTGCTGCTGCGCTGGCCTTTCCCTCTCCAGCCACCGAGAAGCAGCTGAGAGAAAATAATGCTGAATCAATACAAAGCAATAATATCCACACACTGCAGTGAATATCAGTCTGACAGAGAGAAGGTGTAAGAAGGAGGGGTTGGGGGTGATTGTGTGTGTGTGTGTGAGAGAGAGAGAGAGAGATATCAGCTGAAGCTGAGCAAGGTTCCATTCAGGGGAATAATTTTAGCTGAGCCTTGGTGTTTGGGCTGCATGGAGGGCAATTAGCTTCATTGTATTAACTCAGCAAACACGGCCATTCTCTCTGCATGATGAATGAGGCTGTTTGTGGGCTCGCTGAAGTATGTGTTTGTTCCCCAGAGGTGTCTTTGTTTCCACCTTTAATCATTAGTCAACGTGCTACAGAAATATATTTCACAGGGAAGAATGTACAGTGAACAAACTGGAACAACACCTATGTTTTCCTCATCTCTCAGAAGGATCACTTTGATTTGTCTCAGTGGGCCAAAGTAGAGTAGAGCAGGAAATAAAAAGTCTCCAGCTAGTAGGAAAAAAGGAAACAATATTTCAGGACATAATTGCTTTCAATTAAGTGGATATTCTTGGCTGTCTTGGTGTTATTTGGGTTAAAGACTGTGAATATCCACAAGCATTCAGTGCTCGTTTTAAATTATACACATTATCCCTTTACAACCCTAATGGTAAAATCATATGAAATGGTTTCCTAGGAGATGTTATTGTGAAAGATGGAGCCAGGGGCATAATCACTATATTTATGCTGTCCAGGAGCGGGCGGTAATCACTGGTAGAAATAGAGTTACATAGCTGGAATTGAACAGGAGATAACCTCAGCTAATTGTCATTTTCAAAGTTACTGTTGTTTAGGCACAGAGCGCCCTTCATTAGTGCGCAGGGAAAAATCAATGTAGAAATGTCCAAGCCAAGGTCTGCCGCTGCAGCTACGGGGAAGCTTTAATGATATTTATTTAAACCGTTTCCCGAGATTAGCTGTCAGGGCCCAGCGCTCTGAATTAAAAATGAGGTCATGAAAAAGATGGCATCAATAACCTTGAAATAGACTGCCTTTTGCTTCTGTGCTGTGCCATTTTCTCCCTCCTCTCTCTCTCTCTTTCACTCTCTCTCCCTCTCTCTCTCTCTTCCACTCCCTGCCTTGCACTTCATGCTGTTTCTTTCATTATACAGGTCAGCGCCTTTTAACAGCTCCTACATATTTAATCTTCCAGGTTTCCTACGTGATCTCTTGTTACAGAAACATCACATTCCACCATCTCTGTTCATTTCTGCCTGTTACGGATTTTTAATACCTCACCATGCCTTGGCACTCTAATGTA
>VVHJ01025501.1:19905-48253 GCA_015107715.1 Tylochromis polylepis
CCTTTTTTTTTTTTCTCCTTCTTTTTTTTTTTTCTTTTTCTTTTTTTTTTTACGCATGAAGCAGCTCTTGTGATCTTAACACAACACCAGCAAAAATTAATTTCAGGACGGATGGGAGGGAAATTGTTGAAATGGAACAGCCTGTGGGCTTTTTCCACTTATTTGGTGACTTAGGCATTTCTTGGATTTGAGCACACTGCTTGTTCCTGTAACACAAAACTCGGACAACAGCAGCACATTGCTGGTAAAGTCACCTTGTTTTTGCCAAGTTGTCTTTTTTTTTTTTTCAGCGGAAGTGCTTTGTGTGTAAGCCATTATTTCAAAGGCACAGACCTGCTTAGTTGACAGTTTTGTTCTGTTGAATGTGTTATTGATCCCAGATTCCAAAATCGGTCACATATAATGCATCGTATATATGAAGAAATGTTTTTTCAGGTTAATTACATGAGATAGTTTCTGTCTCTTAATATAAATATTTAATCTTCACTGCATATTTGGATTCCTTGTTAAGCAACATGGAAAACGACCGCTTAAACAAAAGCCAGGTGATAAATTGGCATGAGAGGAAGTTAAGTATTTATTGACCTCATAAAAATGTTGCCTCTCCAGCCTTGATGAAATTCCTTGCTGGAGTCTTCCAGTGCAGAATACGCCCCCAAGTGGCTCAAATTAATAACTACATCTGGCTTTCTTTCAACTATTTCAGTGGCTGCCAAGCTTAGCCCTTCCCCTGCTTTGGAGGAAATTGCTACTTATAGCAGTATTGTATTATAAGTGTTTATTATATCATACTACACAATCATGATTAAGTTGTAGGTGCAGTGTTTGAAATTGTTTTCAGACACAGGTGTCTATTAGGATTTTATCTTTAATTTTTGTCTGTTTTGCCTTGTTTGTTTGTTTGTTTGTTTTTTACAGAATTAAAAATGGACTCCTGTAGTTTTAATATTTGTGTCCAGGCAGTCAAAGACACTGTAATAAGTGTATGAAATGTGCAATCATAGTTTAATAGACTGACATTTCTGGTCAGTAGTTAAGTATTACAAAACAAGTCTTTCTAACAATGAATGGAACGTCCTGAGGCTGATTTTTTTTCTTTTTTCTTTTTCTTTTTTTTTTGGTTTCCTGACCAACATAGCATCTTAAGCTTTCCATTTGTAACTATTTAAGGCTCCAGTAATTTCCCGGGTTCAGCTCTTACATTAGCCAGCAACACCACCATCCCCCTACCCCTTATTGACATTCCATAAAGTTGACCCAGGCCCAGGCAGCCATCTCTTTCCCACAGATCCTGCTGATAGACAACAGTAGACCCTTGTATACGCAGCATATATGTCACTTTTCTAGCCTTTTGATCTCTAATAGCCACTAGATATTTTTACATGTCGCTATGTCGATAACAATTTTCAAGACCTTTTTTTTTTTATAATAGTGGAAGATTTACTTCACCTTCCTTTTTTGTGCTATGAGAGCTAATTATAGAAAGACTGAGAAGCACTTCCCTGTTTAAAAGGGGAAAATCCACTGCTTCTACTTTAAAGTTATGTTTTCTAGGATTTTTCATTCCTTTATTCAAAATCATTTTTCCTGTTCATTAACATGTCATTATGCCTCTCTTTCTTTCCTTCTGTTTCTTTTTCCTTTTGGCCCTTTCCCTCCTCTCTTCTCTTTCACAACCTCTTTGCTCGCCATCTCTCCAATAAGTCACATTTAATAGTACATTTCCTTTCTTGGCCTGGGGCCTGGTGCCAGACCAGCTGTATGAAATGTAGTTTCACCGCTTTCCCTGCCAGCACTTTTGTTCAGAGGAAAAATAACAAAAAATCCCACAGAGCCTCTTGAACTCTCTGAGGCTTTTTTTTTCTTCCTTTTGAAGAGGAGGCGAAACAGCTCTTGATTCATTGTTTGTTTTACCGCCGTGTCCCTTAAAAGGAATAGTGCAACCATCTCTTGTCGTTACACGAGAAGACCTTTTTTTCTCTCATGACTGAAAAAGTCATGTTTCTGTCTGGCTTTCATGGATTTTTATTGTTTAAAAAAAACTGACAGATGAGCTGGAAAGATTTTCAGAAGAACTTATTGAAGTTCTTAGTATCATAGTTTTTCAGTTGTCTTGGTTTCCTGTTCCACAGCGTTTCTTATTTCTGGTGTGGTGCCAATTTCCATTTTCTTTTCCTAGCAATAAAAGCCTGAAAGTTTCCCTCACTGGTTTCTTCATGCCATTATTTTACACATGGGTGTTGTTATGTTATCCAGATCCTAATGTTCCCATTAGTTATGACATCAGATATGGAAAAGTGACTTGGGACATATTCAGATGAGGATTACCAGAAGTCAAAAATAGCCTAATGTTTATTCTACAGATGTTTCCTTGTTACTTAGTATGGACTTAATTAAGCTGAAGCATACGCAGCTATTCAGGATTTCATAACATGTAACAGCTAAAGCATGCTTTTATCAGCTGAAATATTTCATTATTATAACCACTTTAAGGGCTTCTATCATTAATAACATTAGTATATTAAATTAGAGATTATGTGCGGTGAGGTTTCTTTAAAGAATTTGATGTAATTTCTCCAAGATATCCCCCCCCCCCTTTCTTTTTTTCATTCCAAATTACATTAACTTTAGAATCCCCCTCACACACACACACACACACATATTATTTTCTGTCTAGGTTAAAGTAATACCAAATGTGATCTGTCTCAGCAGGAGATAACTGGTTATTCACATTCTCTGTCTCACACACACACACACATACTCTGGCACCCATTTGAGCCTGGATTTCCCCTAACCTAGTTTAATTACAATAGGATCATTAATGCTTGCCAGGTATTAAAACAAAGAGGTTTTAAAGCAAGCTATTTGATACATGGCATGCCAGGGGCGAAGCTGCAGCTCAGTTGCCAAACAATGTGGTGTATTGTATTTTATGCTAAACAACCAAGGTGTTTTGCTTTTTTTTTAAAAAAAAAAAAGCTTCTGCCTTTTCCTGTTTAGCAGGAAAAAAAACTTTTTGTTTATGTGCAATGATCCACAGTATATCAGTAACCAAGCCTTGCAAAGTTGACAGGACATAACTTGATCATATCTGCTTTGCCCACATTCTTCCTCAGGCTCCTCCTCCCTTACGAGAGGCATATTAAAGGAGAGCCTGACAAACCCCTCCCCTTGGCCAAACCCAGGAAGCAGGAGGGCAGCCAGGAGAAGGCGTCAGGAGCCAGAGCCAAAGGACTAGGGGCCAAGAAATTAAAAAGCCTCAGCAGTCCCAAGCTGGGGAGTAAAAAGGATAGAGGGGACACAGTGAAAGGCCAAGAACAGTCACAGGTTAGTAGCAGACCTATCCAGCTGCTGGCTCATCAGGATGCCATCTCACTCTCAATTCATTTTAATTTTTATGTTGCTGTGTTTTCTCATCAGCCCTTCATCCCGTCTTGAATTTGCCAAACAAGAAAATATAGGAGATTCTTTTTTTTCTTTGAAAAACTGAAATAACTATCATTTTTCCAAATTGCAGGATGATATGGTGAAAGAACAGAATCATGACCCTCCCACATCCATAAAACAGGAGGTACCTCTGCAAGATGAACCAATTGTAATAGAGGAGGAAGAGCTACACCTTACCCTGAAGAAAGAGGAGTCCTTGGCGGTGGAGCAGCCATCTTCATTCTGCCCCAAAGAGCCAGACTGCAGAGCCCCACATGCTGGTCTACCCCTTCATAGTGGTTCTGGTTCCCAGCCCGAATGGAGGCAAATCAGTGAGGCCCTGCAGTCAAAACTCACCTGTGAACAGCAAACTGAAGGTCATTTCATTCCTAAAAACCCTTACCTGCCTCATCGATGGGATATAGACAAACCTGCTGGACATGTAGCTTTACCTGAGCCCTTCTCCAGGGTCAAAGACCCCATTGAAGGTCATGGTGGGAGAGTGGGGAAGGTGTTGCCGATGTGTAAACAGGCAGACAAACAATGTATAGACTTAAGCACAGATTCCTTCCCAGAGAAAGAAGACTATGGGGTTATTAAGAAGGAGTCTACCCAGGGCTCCGGACAGACGGCTGCCTACTGCAAAGCCAGCCAGGGGGTCATGTCTCCTTTGGCCAAAAAGAAGCTCCTCTCTCAAGTGTGTGAGTCCAACCCTTTCTCCTTTACACCTCTTTCTCTTCAGCCTCCACCTCCCACAGCTACATCCTCAGTTCCTGTCATATCAGTTTCTGAAGGGGAAAAGGAGAAGAGAAAGAGTGAAGAGGAGGGATTAGGACAAAGGCACGGGATCCCAGAGGTAGCTCCTATATTCAGGCCATCAGTCATCCAGCATGCCCAGAGCAGCAAGCCTCACCAACAAGCCACAGGTGGCCCATCAGAGAGGAGTACTGCTGGGGAGCTTTCAGAGAGTTACAATTGCCGGACAAGCCATCATCTCCAGCCTCAAGTAAGTGCACCATGGCAGCCCTATCTCCCCCGAGCTCAGGATGCCGTGGAAAACAGTGGGGAGAAGCTACTCCAGGGCCCGGCTGCTCAGCCCCGGAACTACGCAAGTGACTGCTACTCTTCCCCTCACCTCCACAATCTGTATAGGCAAACTGAGAACTGTCTGAGCCAAGAGAGGATTCCTGGCTTTGTTAGTGCAGAGCGGCGAGAGCACTACACAAGGGACCGTGAAGGCAGCCAGGGTTTTGTTTGTGGCACCCTGGAGCAAGAGGGCTTGGCCTACAGATCTCACTTCAGTGACAGGACTCAAACACACGGAGAGAGTAGAGAGGCCGAAGATGAACCAAGAGACTTCACAGTTTCTAAACAGCGCTCTCAGAGGGTTTCCTCTTTCTCAAAGCCTCCCTTCTGTAGTCTCCCATATTCCATCATGCACCAGGGTTTGGATTCTCACCCTAAAGCATGCAGAGTTCCTCCGATGACAATCTCTCCCCCCAAGCAGAACCCAGCAGAGGCATCACAGTCATTTCCCAGCCCCAAAGCTTCAGGTGAATCCTCCCTCACCAGCCCCAATCGGCCCAGTAAAAGGAGTCTAGCAGAGCCTGAGAGCGAAGACGTCCCTGAGAGGAAAGTTCGTGTGGTTACACCAATCCACCCTGCTGGCACAATCCGTCGTAGTGATCCAGAAGAGCTAAAACCAGCTGAGCCAGCCCATGCTGTTCACCTCAACAACCATCTTCCTGAGGGACACCCTACAACCACTTTTCCCCCACCCCATGCCGCACCCCTCTACGCTGGCATATACCCACCTGGCAGCCTGGTGTCACCAGGGGCCCAGGATGGCCTCCAGCAGCATCCGGGTCTACAGTACCTAAAAAGCCAGTCAGCAGTATCTCCCCTCGTGCCCCCTTTATTCCACTCCATGATGCTTCACAGGCAGCTGCTGGCCTCTAGCCCTAGCCCACACCACTTCTACAGGCACCCTGGTGGGGCAGCACTGTATGGGGACCTGTTGCACCATCTATACCCTCTCTCAACCCTCCCACCACCTCAGCTGTCCTCGGTACACCCCAGCACCAGACTGTGAGAAAGAGGAGACATTTATTTCCCACTCTCTTTCTTCATCCTCAGAAACTGTCTCAGCTTTTCTTTGTCTTTGTTTCTCTATCTCGGGGATTGTGGCTCAGTCAAAACAAAACACTGATTATATAACTTTGGCTGATAACTGACTGATAAATGCATCAGTCAGGTGGACTGAAAATTCCATTTTCTTTTTTTTTTTTTTAATTGTTTATGCCTTTGTTTATATACTTTGCACTGTTCTTTATTTGTATCACCACTTACTGTATCTTTTTTTGTTGTTGTTGTCGTATTCTTATTTGCACAATGCTCATGTGTATGTGCTCACAAATCAGTTTGCCGCTCTCAGTAACCATGAGTCAGGTTGTTGCTCTGGATGTGTGAAATGTTGAGGGCAACAGAGAAAAGCCATTTGTTTACTACATCTGAGGGCTAAACTTTGTTGCTTAAGAACACTACAAGTAACATGACAACGTAAATCAAATTCTTTATATAACTAGAGGTGCGTTCACAATTGCAAACCATGTTCAGCAGCTGTTTAGCGCATAATTACTCTTTAGGCAGCCAGTGGTGTTGTATCTGTTTACATGTCTCCACGCTGAGCTCTCTGTTGCCTGTTTGTGCCACAGTAAATCCACATGGACTCTTTAGAAAAGACATTAACACTCACTGTGGTGCTGCATAACACAAATAGTTTAATCATAACAAAACATTTAGAGGTGCTGTGTATGACAGATGTACTGTAGACTCACTTGTTCCTCAGTTCAGGTTTTTTCTTTTATTAATAATCATGTATTTCAGTTCAAATACAACATAAGCCGTTTTTCATGTTCAATCTGTTGACAAATTACTTTTTAAATTTTTTTTTCGTTAAGCATTGATTAAAAAGTCATTTAAATTTTTTTACTTTCTAAACTAAAAGTGATATGACCCCCTAAACCTTGTGATGAGTAGACTCTAGCGGCTTGTTTTTGTCTGCAGGACCAGCATAATGAAGCAGCTGTCTGCTGTGGAATGCTCACCACAAAAAAAAATCAGCATTTCATCTTTTTGTTCTTGACTTGAAAAGCTTTTTTTTTGTTGGTGAACATATTCTTTTCTTCAGTACGCTGAAAAGACTCCCTGTATGACTTGATAGGAATGTTGTCACTTAGGATATTACTGCTTTGCAAATATCTGTGCCTTTCGCAGTGTTGGATTAGAGTTAGCACTACAGTTGTTAAGGTTTATCTTCTGTAGCAGGGTAGGAATGTCAATATTACTGTCACTCTTGTCTGAAACGAAGCACACAGACACCCATGCAAAAACAATATGGCACACTTGGCTATCAGACACCAGACTTAATGTGTGAGGCACAAAAGGTGATGTTTTTAAAATGTAAACAGTTATGCTGTAACCTAATGGTTAGTATCTGTGCTTAAATTATAAAGTGCCCCTATTGTGCTCATTTACAGGTTCATAATATCTTTTGGGGACCTATTAGAGTAAGTTTACACATTTAATGATGAAAACCTTTTTTTCTATACTTTTTCCAACCTCTGAAATGGTCCCCGTACTTATATAAATGGTGATATTGTTAGACAAAGTCACCGTTATAATTCTAGCAGTTCTAAGCAATGGCTTAATAGCTTGAAAGTTAAAGCTATTTTAAATTAGTCTCAGTGGGTTCTATTTGTGTCAGTATTTTGTGCTCTTTCTGTTGTCCGACAGCAGAAATAGAAAAATATGTAAATGTGAACAGCTTTATTGGGAATTTTGCTGTATAAAAATACAGAATGTGTAATTGCACAGAGTACAAACAGAAGCAAAAGGATGATAATATTAGCCACATTACTTGTGCTCTTTGCCAACAGTAAACACAAGAATTGCCCAATTATTCTAAGATATAGCTGTCAAAAATAAAAGTAATTTGGGTTCTGGTTTAGCTCACAAGCGGCCATATCCCACAGTGGCCCTGGCTTCGACTCCGAACTGAGGCCTTTGCTATCTTTCTGTACTCTCTTTCGCTCTCGTCTTCATTGGACTATCTGCGAAAAGACAAAAAAGTCCACCCCCCAAAAAATACTTAAAAAAACAAAAACAAATAAAAGGTGAATCAACTGGTCTTCAGTTCCTCAGATGTAACTGAGATATGCAACATTTTAAAGAAGTTGCAGCTGGTTGCCTCTAGATTTAATTCATGCCACTGCTCATTATTCTTTGTCTGAGTGTGCACCAAACTAGCTGCTAGGAAGGCAATATGCCACAGTGTTACATTATGATGTAGACAAGTAAGTAAAGCCTGGACTGGCAAAGCAGTTCAGCAGCAGTGTTTTCTGTTTGAGAGAATTATTGTAAAATATACAAAAGAAAAGCTATATAACAGATAAATAAATAAGGTGAAACACATAGGGGCACTTTAACAAGTTTAAATTTTAAACACTTATCCTTTAACTTAAGTAAATCTGTTGACCTAGCTTAACTCTGTCAGCCAGTCGATTATACAAGAACCT
The DNA here is from genome assembly GCA_015107715.1 of Tylochromis polylepis. Lineage (NCBI taxonomy): Eukaryota > Metazoa > Chordata > Actinopteri > Cichliformes > Cichlidae > Tylochromis > Tylochromis polylepis. The sequence continues at coordinate 27,909 of VVHJ01025501.1, forward strand.
GCAAGATTTACTGATCCTGACACAGGTCTGGTGTCTGTCACCCGCAGGGCGTGTGTGCTCTTATGTGTTTTCTAGCAGTGATGAAAAGGTACCAGACTCCATAAAGTATGCCTACCATGCTCCATAGCCTGAGGTGGAAAGACAACACCTGCGCCGGCTTTTACAACCACTATATAATTGCAATCCAGGATAGTCGAAATACACAGTGAACATGTCTGGTGTTTCAAAAGAAGAGAAAAAAAATCTGTAAAACGTCTGTAAAGTTTTACCGAATACTTAGATAAAGACATTCATTTCTGATTAAGTACTGTACATTGCTGTGTGTAGGTAAAACTGGCATTAGTGCTGGCTCCTGTACAGAACATTCATACGGGATCAATTCATGGCAACCCCTCCTTCTCGTCTTATTTTGTGTAAATAGCACTGTAGATAGTACCGCGTGGTTGTTATCATATAAACTGTTATAATCTGTATATAGTATAAAAAACAGTATAAAAGTTGGTTACACAATCTAGCCGTGTCCTTGTTTGCTCTGTTTCAAGGTCACCGTGATCACGTTAAATTCAAACACTACAATTTAAGAATTAGGATACTGTTTATTTGTTGTCGTTTCACTTTGTTTTTCCCATGTTGTTTCCATTAATGTGCATCCTGAAAGTGTTTTTGATACAGCAGCCATCTGTTTACCAATCACCCAGCTGGCAGGCAAGACAAAAAAATACACATTTTGTATTATATGACCTCCTGTATATTTAATTAAAGTATTTTACTATCTATACGTTTCTTCAGTTGTGTTCTTTAACTGAACTGCAGATAAATAGCAAGGGTTGGATAAACTGGTATTTAATGCCAGTGTGCTAACATCAAAGTAATGCCCACCCCCTCTCACTCACACACACACACACACACACACACACCCCTCAGTAAATGCAGTGTGAATGGGGTTTTATTATTGTAATACCATTATCTGGCTATGAGATTCCATCCGCCTTAATCTTCACAACAGGCTACCTCTGGGCTCAACGCCAGAGAAGCCTCTTCAGTATTTGCTGCAGTAGAGAAATGTGCCAGTGCATGTATCTCTATGGGATGTGTACTAGGTTGCAATAAAAGCTATGCTTTGACTTTTATTGCCACCCCCTGGTAAACCTTTAACATGAAAAATATTCAGTAATACTTCCAAGCTCAGCAAAAATAAAGCAGCCTCACCAGGGTGGAATGTAGGCCGTTTTATTGCAGATCAGCAATCATAAAAAACACGGTGTGCTTCCAAGACAACAGAGTGAGGAGAAAATTGCACCTTTTGAGAAACATTAACTACATTTCTTAACATTGCACTATACACAAATTACACTGCAGTAGGACAAGAAACATTGAGATGAGAGGACAATACTAATAGAGACCTACAAAATATTTTGATCAAAAACTACAAATTTACAATGCTGTTTTTGTTTATATAAATTCATAAAATGCATGCAAATTCGGCTCCGTTATAAGGTAATAACTTTTCATGCAATTAGTTTCACCAGGGCTACACAGTCAGTTGTCCAACATAACACAGCTTTCAGAGTACCTGCTAGTGTTGCTTCTATGAGTTTCTCAAGCATGCCTAGTGTACCTGAAAATGGCCAAAATGTTGATGGGGATGTGGGACGTGCAATTTAAATATTGTGATAATCATAGGGTCTGAGACATAACCACTATGCGGTTCTAGCCTCAAACCCTCTCTTATGTTTCCAAGTGTATACAGTACAAGATCAAAGTGATTAATGCATCAGTAATACACATCAAACACAAAAAGCATTTGACACACTGCTAAAAAAATCAAGCTCCCTCGCCTTCTGTACTCTTCCCTCCCTTTTTCTCTTTCAAAGCTTAAAGTAAACCCGTCTGTAATCCACCTTCCCCTAAATCTACATCTTCCCCTCTAAATTAAACAGACTATGGAGGGTGAGATTTAAGAAAATGGGGACTGTAGCTTTCACTATAATGCTTCAACTGGGTTGTGAAGGTAGCAAAGTCTAATGTTTTGCACACTGTGTGTAATTATGATGGCCATTCTTCAACACAATATCACTAAGTGGCTGGCAGTATTGGATATGTTCAAAACACACACACAAGGGCATTCATTATTTCAGCTACTCAAAAGACTCATTCAATAATGTTCATAGCATATATTCGCTGTAGTGTTAAATTATGTTGGACATACTGCGTAGCCACTGAAAACCAAGGTCACTCTATTATTAAGACCTCGGGGGAATGTCACATTAGTGCCTGCAATTGCTCTTAAAATTCTGTTCCTTAAAATCAGCTATAGTGGTCATAAAGTCATCACAGTAAGTAGAATAAGTCAATAGTTCCAAAACGAATGACTCGTCCTCAGTCGGCCAATGGATCAATTCCAATTTGGGCACCTTTTCAAAAGCTCTTTCTTCAGTCCATGTTCCAGTGGCAGAGCAAAGAAATAAGCCTTTCCATTTTAGTGCGATTGATGATGGTGGTAGTGGTGTATAAGCCAGCATTCAGCTTTTAATTTCATCTGCGGGTTAGCTGCACATGGAAGGTTTAAAAAGGGGAAGGAAATTTATAGACATAGTCCTGATATTGCAAACTAAGGTGTAAACTCAAATGTGGTGCCATCACCTACCCACCCTTTATGGCAAACAACCGTTACACATTTTTGGAATTATGCTTATGTGTTGCATTGTTGAGTAAGATTTGTGCAGTCAGTATGAAGCTGGAGCTCAGGCAATAACCAAGCTAAAGACCGAAAGTTTTCCTCTGTCCAATGGCAAAAATACTACCTACACTCGCATCTAAAGCTAAAATATTAACAAACACTCACAGTTTTATTATCCGTTTGTGCTGGAGTGACTTCTCTGAGCTGTGTCATGATCATTCCAGTGATTCACTGCTTCTGACATTACTCTCCCTTTAAACCTTATTGTTTTATTTAAAATATCTGATTTTGAGAAATGTGCAGGTTTGTTACCTATGGAGAAAATTCATCTTTGCATTTTCAGCTTTATAATCTTCTAATCTAAACTAAATCTCCTGGCTCAAGCTTCTTCCTGTATATGAGAGTAGTATTGAATTTTTCCCACCAAACTGCCAGCAAACAACATTTCCAAAATGATGAAATATTCTATTAAGGACCACACCAACAGTCAAGCCCAAATATCATCACCGATCATGACGAGTTGTCATCACTCTTCAGTTAGTCATATATTGCTATATTTGATTTTATCAGCGTTATCCAGCTCAGTTGATAAAGTGTGACAGTTATCTGTATTAGTAGTAAGGTTAGCTCACTGTAGATCTGATCTAAGGTTGGAGTTACAACGCTTTAAGGTTCATCCTCTCTCTGAAAGACTTCCTAAGTTTGCTCCGTGGTGCAGGAACAGGACCAGGACCATCAGAGGCTCTCACAAAGCCATGATCATCTGGGGCCTCAGGGATCTGGGTGTGGTGGTTTTGGTAGTCCAGCTGCTGGAGGGGGGGCTGGGGCTGACCTTGTGGGTGTACATTGAGCACGCCCAGAGGAGCATTTTTTCGACTTAAGGCGGTGGCTCCTCCAGCATTATTCCGCTGGAGCTGCTGGATGATGGCAGAAAACTTGGCATCCAGAGATGGTCTGCCTGTTTTGGACCTTGTGGTTGGACGTGAAGTGCTAGTGCTGGAATTCTCCTTCTCTTGGTATGAAGGAGGAGGGTACTGATGAAGAGAGGCAGGGAGAGGAGGTCTGGCTGGGCGGGTGGGAGGAACATAAGGCTCTCTGTCAGGGGGAGGAGGTGGAGCACGTCGCTTCTTGCTGCTGTTGGTAGTAGAGCTGCTGTTGCTGGGATTGGGGCTCGAATAAGGGGTCGAGGTTTTGCTCTGGGACAGAATACCCTTCTGCACTACCACTGAATGGGACCCATCAAACAGACTGGACCAGTTGGGTGCCTCTTTCTCCTCTTCATGACCAATAAGGAAGTGCCCATCTGTCTCCTCAATTTTATTGTGGATAATATCAGTGATGCTCTCAAACTTGCCAGGTGAATTTATACCTGCAAGGGAAATAAACACCAAAATCAAATGTTTGCCCTGATGTACTCTTAAAATACAATAAAGCATCACAAAGGCTCACATTTCAGCATTATATTTTGCTTGAAAAAGCATCTTATTAACATGCAATCCTCAACATTAAACGGTCAGCAAAATATTAACCTCTGTCTAACTCAGATTCTTCAAATTCAGTGAATCTTTCCAATTACTCTACTCACTCAGGTCATTGTAAACAGAGTCTGCTTGCTTAGAGAGAAAAAGCGATGGTTTCCGTGGAGATGTGACCTCAATCTTCATTAGCTGGTCACAGCAGTGCATCCACTGCCCTGGTCGTAAACAAGGATAGGCATGAGATGATAAGAACTATACCATCTGTTCTTAGAATTTAGCTAAGTGTATGTGCAACCACTTTTCCTGTGCAGACTAATCCACACACTCCAGTTTCTCGTTTATAATGGCAAACACACACAAAACCCTTTACATAAACATGCACGAAAATGTGCTTTCATATACAAATGCATGTGATGCATGGTCACATAACACTCACTCTGATCATAAAGGTGCTGGTGGAGGGCTTCCACCCAGTCCTCCAGCGCTTCCCTGGTGTCTGTGGTGAAGACGATGGACTGAGATCCCTCTGGTGAAGGGTTAATGATGGACAAACTCCTAGATTTGTGGCCTGCCAATTCCTTCTCCAACACTCGGATCCGGGTGTCCTGAACAAAAGAAAAAAGCACAAAAAAAAAAAGAAAAAAAAAAGCGAAAGTAACTTATTACAAGCTGAAAATCACTAACAGAATACAAATCACACCTCTGTGCGTGTTAGCGCATTAAAAACTACAATGCTGATATTGCAGAAGAAAATTAATTCCACAGCAAAATGCCAAAGCTCCAAGCCGTATCGCGGTGAGTAATTTGGCATTTTGGTTACTCTGCAAATGTTAGGGAAAAGGTGAATTGAGATTTAAATCAATAGTAATGAATCTGATGTTTAACTTCTCTATCCAGACAGCACAAGTGAAACAGATAATGAAGTTTAACAGGGGTAACAACAAAGTCTTTTTTTTTTTATTGATCTTATGCAGGGTTTTAGAAAAGTAACAGAACAAGAAATTGCTAACATTAATGTTTATCAAGTAATTCAAGATTTTTCCTAGTGTCTCATACCTTGCTAATGGGTACTTTCAGAATGGGTTGTATTTTAGCATCAATTTCTTCTGGAGTGAAGAAACAGGACAAAAAGCCAGCACTCAGCACGCAGTAAAGACTGCAGCAGCGGTTCATGCCTTCCACGCTTTGCTGTAAATCAGCAGAACACAAACAAATACTAAGACACTAAAGAATCAGTGATGGAGCTTATTGCTATCATTACAAAACAACAGTGAACACACCTTCTGGCTCAGGTAACCGGCCATCATGGTCTGTGTCATACAGGCAGGCTGAGCCACTAACTGGCAGCAGAGGTTACCATAAAGCGGAAGCCAAGAGGACCACTCAGCTGTAAGGATGATAAAAGCAATCAGAAAACTGTAATAAGTTACCTTGTAATATATGGAAAAAATAAAATTCATTTAAAAATAATTCTGTTCTAAAGAGGATAGATATGTTATTACAACTTATATATTCTCCCGTAACAAAGTTTCCTGTAATGACATTAATTAAAAATACAGGCGGCCCCAGTGCGGCCCCTCAGCCTCCAAGCAGATGCACCTACGGTATCATTTTGAAACTCCTAAGTGACATAGTTCCCGATTTACTGTGTTCATAAGACCTTCAGAAAACTTGGCCTCTGACCTTAACCTTGAGGTCAAAGTCCTACATCGTTTCATTCTCAAGTTATTGCACTCACAAACTTGGGTGTCCATGCCTCCCGCCCTCTGGGGTGACAATACCCCATCAGTCTTTTATGGCTGAAGGGTAAAAACCCCATAATGTGAACTGTGCAAACTTATACCAAAACCTTGAAATTATATAGCAAGATACGCAATTCAATTTTAATACAGTTTCATAGAGTACAAGCTCACAGCAATAGTCATCAAGTCACTTTGTATGGTACAGTAAAATTCCTAAAATATATATAGAGAGAGAGAATCCCCGTGATTAGATGATCCCCTATGAGCAAGCACATGGCACATAGTTTGGAGGAAGAACTTCCTTTCAACAGAAAGACAACCAGGATCAAGGCAGGGCAGCAATGCAGGAGGGGCAGAAACCTGCCCAAGCACTAACTTTCCATTCAATCACTCTTCATTTTGTTTAAATGGAGGTTTAGATTTAAGTGATGTTTAAAAATATCTATCATTACTATTCCAGAATGAAATCAGGAGTTAAAGCATAAACATTTTATATCCCCAGATATAAAATGCGTGTTTTGCTTCTTACCATCTTGGAGGACAATAAGGGAGTGAGACTGAAAGTTGCCTTCAGCCTCGGGCAGACACAGCGTTGCGTAGGCCAACAGGCTGTATTTGGCTCCACTGTTACAAGACAAGTACAAGGCACAGATGAACATTTTAGCAGTCTTCAAGAAGAGCACACCGACTTTTCATTCCCAGGGAAATATTGCCAAGTTTAAATTTAACAATAACAGTAAAGATAATGAAGATATTTCAACTTATAAAATGTGCACATAACCTATATTGGGCTTTTTTGTTAAATTATATCCCAGTGAACAGGTGATACTTGAGATATTTTCAGCTGAGCAGTCCAAATTGATCATCGAAATGGTTTAAACTATGCTTTTCTGCTCATTTTAATAAAATTCTATTATGACCAAAAAAATAAATAAATAATTCATGATTACCTAAAGGGTAAACGCGTCACTTTTGACAAGCCCTTATTTTCACACACAGCAACTGTAATTTGTTTTCAAAACCCTAACAAACTCTGGCCCAACACCTCTGGTTCCACTAACAAGTCATTGTAAAAAAAAAACTCTTGAGCCAAGAGCCTATAAAGGATTTTATGACAACACAACACGTACGATGGTATTGGGTTGTGCTGTAGGAAGGTGTCAGGGTCTGGAGTGTCCAGCAGAGGGCAGAGTTTCTTCCCAGTGCTCTTTCCAAAGGAGTTGCGGAGCTTCTTAGCCAGTTTTTTTGGCGTGTTTACCAATGTGAGCTCCTCCTCTAGGGCACAGCTCCACAGCTCCACCTTCAGCTCAAACTGAGGAACTGCTTCTTTACTAAGGGTGGGGATTTCAAGAGCATAAACATTACAACTTGTTAATATATATTAACACACACACACACACACACACACACACACACACACCTACCTAAAGGGGCTTCCCCATATTAAATGCAGCAGTTCAGAGAGTACTACTTTGCATATTACATAAGCACAAAAACACTTACAAGATGGTGATTCCCTCAAAGCAGATGTCAGTGACTGATCTATCCACCACCACCATTTCAGTGTCAAACACTTCTGAGCCAATCTGCATCAGACAGAACACAGCCACCCTGCGAGAACCTAACAAATGTCAGGGACATGCAGTATGCATTAGTACAGCGAGTATCTACAAAAATTACAGGAGGCAAAGCTGAACATGAGGCATGAATGCTAACAAAGAGCAAACTTACTCCCTCTGTTGTTAAAGTGGTCTGAATCCCTCCACATCAAAGGTATGCGCAGCCCTACATTTGCAGAAAGTTAATTTTTAAGAGCCTTTCTTTTTAAATTAACTCTTCAAAACTTAGGGATCAAAATGTTACAAGTAAATGTAACTGTTGCTTAGTTATAGATGTGCAGTGCTGATTTATTCTGAAAAGATGAGCAATCTTACCTGACAAAGCAATTGTTCCATTACAGGGCAAACGGTCACCTGAAATTGGATCTGAAGGTCTGGGATAAAAGTTGGAATTTACCATTACAATATATCAAAATGTGTGTACAGTAAAGTATTTACTTTAACAAAAAAATGAATAAATAACATAAACTGTACATAAGTTTACAAAAAAGGAAGGAAGCACTGCATGATTAATATTTTAGACACATCCAACAAAACTTCCTGGTTTTTTTATTTTAAAAATACATGTTAAAAACTTCTGTCCAAAACCCGCTCAGTTCTCTCATAAGTGACAGGACCATTTTTTCACCTTCCCCACCAAAGTTAATTTAATTGGATATACAATTTTACACACACACACACACACACACACACACACACACACACACACACACGGACAGATGTATATAATACAGATATTACTTTTTTTTAATACAGATATTACTTTTTTTTAATACAGATATTAAAAAACAGTAATGTACACTCAAACTGAACAAGACTGGGCCATAAGCATCCATCTCCCTACCTTCCGACTCCGCCCATCATGTCCTCTTCTTTCTTCTGCAGCTGAGAGAGATATGCCTTTATCCGGGCGTTGCAGGTAAACACGTTCTTGGAAGCATTTAGTACCTGTTCTCTCTTACTGCAAGCGAGCAGCAGCTTGTAGGCCCCCTCTCGCATTCGCATCTCAAAGTCAAGTTTCTCCTGCATGTTAGTTGTCTTTGTGGACAGACAGGAATGAACGAGTGTCAAAAAAAAGAACAGACTGGCAACTTTGCTATGACATTTTCTATTGTGTTAGTACATCAGACAACAAAAACTTGGATATGAGTGGTGTCACAGCAAAGTTGTCCTTGAATGTTGGTTTTTTTTCCACTAGTCATGCAAACTTTTTTCATAGGAAATTACTTTTTAGATCACCAGAATTTTCTTTCAGTCTTTCAGTCCACTTCACATTGTGTGCCTTATAAAGCACTCAGTGGTTTGGCCCCCTCTGACTTCCTCAGAGTTTATAGCCCAATTAGACCTTTTAGGTCATCAGGTGCAGATCTTTTAACTGTTCCCAGAGTTGGACAGAAGTGTGCTGAGGGTGCTTTCAGTTACTGTGGTGATGTTCTTTGGAACAAGCTGCCTGCTGACCTGAGGACAATTACAACTACGTCTACATTCAAAAACAAACTTAAATCCTTTCTTCTCATAGGCTTAAACTTAACAGCTCTGTGTGCGCGCACATCTGTTTGTGTGTGTATGATAACTTGTATTTTGTTTCTTTGCAAAATTTTTATTTTATTGCCTTAAGACACAGCAGACCTACATTTTTTTATGTTTTTACCTTACATGGTATTTTTAAAAGAAAAGCAGTTGTTACACAAAAGTCCACAGTCACTCTGGCACCAACAGAACTAACATTTTCTGAGTTTAATACAAAAGACAGATCTAAAACAACGTGGCTGTTGGGAAATCATCTTGCCCTGGGGTGTCCAAACTCACTTCACCTCATGGGACACACACAGAGCCAAATCTGATCACAAGTGGGCCATACCAGTCATTATTTCATGGTATTTTCTAATTTATTTTTACTTCTTTTAGTTACAGTTAGTTTTGCAGAGTGAATTTTATTGTTTCAGTTTAGTGTTTATTGTTTGTTTAGTTTTTGTTAGTTTTAGTTGTTTTTTTATCTATTGTTTTTTATGAGGGCATATGTCAGATGAAAGATCTAGGGAAAATCCGCTCATGTATTACAATAAAAACAGATTCAGAACTTTATCAAAGCGGCTAACTCACAGTCTTGGATTGGTGGCCTCAATAAACATGGCCACCAATCCCTTTTTACCAAACTAATACTAAAATTAAGGATATGTCCTCTTTTTTTAATTTTATTTTAGTTAGATTTCCAAGTTCACAAAATTGTCTCAGCTCTTTAAAAATCTTTTTCAAAAGTCTATTTTTAAAAAAAAAAAAAAGATAACTAAACTGTTTTATCCAAAGAGTTTTAATTTTAGTTTTAATTAACTCTGATAACTTTGGATCACACCAATAAAATTATGGCATAATGAGCAACAGTTATCTTAATGTAAATAAATACAAATAAATGTTCACATCTGTTGAACCATCCACTTTTAGAAAAGATGATGAAGACGCAGATCCACAAAAGCAGATAACCTTCACAGGCTTTAAGAATTTAGAATTAAACAACTATAGTATGCTCAAATAATTAATCAACATTTAGAAGTACTTTAAACTTTTCATACATTTACACTCCTTTGTACAAATGCTGGAATCTCAATATTAAGTGCATTTTTAGTGAAAAACTGACTTCCCTACAATTTTTGGACCCTTTGGTGGGCTGGTAATCATTTGACACCCCTGCTCTAGCACCACTAGCAACTACCATCACAGTTAAGATGGTGACGATACACTGGTGATGTTTCAACTTACTTGTTAAGCTTGAAATCAAACTCAAAACCAACCTTTCGGTGGCGCAATGATACATGCATGAGGGGGGGTTACATGGTAATGCCAGCTGAATGAGATTAATAAGATTATGTCTCGTGTAGCAGTTTTAATGGCAAAGATGTAGTGTGGAAATGTACGAATGGCGTTTCTAAAAGCACAAATCAAGTGAAAACTGGCAGGCATGCAGCAGACATATTCTAACTAAATTAAGTTTGATGATGTCTGATATAATCACATCTAAGTTAATATAACACAAACATCATCATTCTCCATATCACAACCAACAATATGCACCTGTAGCTTCTTAGAAATCTGTCGTATGTACAACAAATTCATGTCGTTCAGAAGATTAGGGCACGGTTGCATGCGCTTTGCCTGCAGGGAGATTAGTTGGAGCAGTATTAGAAGGAAGCAAACATACAATGACGATGCAGCGTACACGGATCTGGTTTCAGGGAGGTGAATATTGACAAAAGGGGCACTGCTCCGAACTAGCTTTGCCCTGGAGGGCTGAAATCCACCTTGAGAAGGGCGTTAGCAAGTCAAGTCGCACCACATTAAACTATATTATTAAAGCCATGTGAATTAAAAACAGCATTAGCGTGTTTGACGTGAACTTTGCACCCACTCCAGTGGGTAAAGCATACAAAACAATCACTATCGTACCGCCCATACCTCTGTTTGTAGGAATAAGGTACTCTGTCGTATTTTCTTTCGTTTAATCTCCATATCCACCGCGGAGCCAGCCAAAAACAACGACCTGGAGTACCCATTTTCCTTGGAAGTTTGAACGTCCCGCGGATCGTCCATGTTGTCTGTCCATTCGCTAACAGCAGCCGCACCGGCAGCGCATTCCTGCTCCTGCTTCCAACGGATAGGGGCGGTTTGATTTCTTTTATCGTACCTCCCGGAAACAAAATGTTCTTTCGTGTAAACATAAAGTAAACCCATTAAAAAGCTCAAAAGTGTATTGTTCTCTCAGCACATTTAATATAATATCAAATAAATAAGAATTACGGTATAAAATGTGACTAATACGTAAAGCTACGACTTAATAAAATGTTGTAGGCACCATGTCACGCTAGAACAAGACTTAATATTAAAACAAAATTAAACTCTAACTTACAAATCGTCATCTCCAGTCGAAATCATTAAATAATAATCATTAAATAATGAAAAAGAATATTTTAACAATAATACATAAAAGGGTACAGTGCAAAAATAAACATGTAAAAACGTTCCGCTTTTCCGGCGGGACTAGAATACATGAAAATCGAGTGCGTTTACGTCAACAGGGAGGGGGCGTCATTGCGTCAGTGTGTCAGACAAAACAGGACTGAACCGTTTTCGAGTTTGAATTTTTAGACGGTATAAAATCATAGACAGTACCACATGACATATATTTTATCATTTAATTTATCTGAAGATCTATTTTAAAATATACAAAGCAATTAATTAACAGGCTGTAATGCTAATTTAAAAGTCTAATTCTCACGTTTATGCAATGAGCACTTCCCTTTTAAGGTCACATTTTTGAAGCAAAACAAATATGAAGCTTTTATATGTTACTGCCATTTAGTCAACCTCTGCAATTTCACATTTTTTAAAAGCGGCGGATGTTTTTCTTGTAGTGCCACATCCCTAATTAGTCTGATAATCTCTAGTAGTTTGGTTCCTGGATATCATGCAGCAGGTACAGCCTTCATTATCAGCATGACCTCTACACAGTCCAGGTGGTGGTACTGTAACAAAAGACCCCGGAACGTAACCAGTGCGAGTCCAGGAAACCCGCCCACCCGGTTCTGGCTGACATCGCTTCTGGTTGAGTTGGAAGCATCCACGGTTGCAGTTGTGGACGCAGGCGCTGCTGAGGATGAACTCCGTCAAGCTGGGCAGAGAAATTCCACTAAAACAGGAAATTACGTCAGCTTTTAAAAATAAAACGCAGGATTTTGAATTTTAGACGAGGTTCACATGCGGCGTAATCCTCTGAGTCAGTCAGTACACAGTGATGTCAGCTACTTTACCATCTGTAGAGCATTGTTAGTCCGAGCGACTGCCCTACAATAATCCATATCTGTCTGTATTCATAGACTGTAAAGTTTTATTTCACACTATAGTCCCACAGTTTGAATCAGCAACTACTCTGCAATTGCACCAGCAGCTGACTTATCTATCTATAACTGGAAAAAGTGTTTTGTAAATGTTAGTGACACAACATACAGGCATGTGCCTGAAATGCATTAATTCCAAACAGGATGCAAGAACTTGGAATTTTATTGGGAAAGTGCTATACTGGTTTATAGCTTTAAAATGACTTGTCATTTCTTTCTTACTTACTTTTTTAAGTAATTTAATCTATGATATCAGTCTTTATCTCTATAATGTTTTAGTAGCATTGGGTCCAAGGTACAGTAATTCCATAAATATGGTATTACTGTAGATACAAGTTTCTTTTTTTCTTTTTTTTAAACTTTCCCCATATAATAAATTATTCAAAATACTCACAGGTTATTACATGCATATTTTGTCAAAGAATGGTTTCAGATGTCCCAAAATATAAAAGTATCCACAGGGACACAATGCACACAATCTTGGCTTTATAAGTTAGAACATAATATTGAACTTTTGAGTCAAAACTCATAAGAGAAAGACTTTGGTTGAACCTCTGGTTTAACTCAGGTGATCATGAGATTATAGTTGTGCACATGGTTCTGAATATTAAGCTTATTTCAGTATCAAATACAGAAATAAATAAGTCATTTAAAAGCTTTCTGGAGAGACAGTCTTTAAACTGTAAAAGTCACACACCTTGCAGTTGAGGGGCAACCTTCTACTCATCTTTTCATATGTGTTGTGGCAAGCTGCTTTGAGAGCTCAGTGAGGAAGACCTGCCAAGCACTGATGATACCATTGTTGAATTCAGGGTGCTGACCTGTGAAAAAGGTGTAGGTATTCAGGGTGGCAATGTGAAGTTGTAAAACAGTACCATGGGCCATCTCTATGTTTTATACTTGCAGGTGTAGGTGCCAATCATCTTGTCCATAGTATCTACACCTCCTTTGGTCTTGTTATAGAATGTAATTAATTAGTGTTTTTCCCCTTTCTGGTATTTTTATCCCCCATTTTGTTGTGATACATCGTGCTCAGGAGTACAACAGCCATTCCTTTCTTGCTGACATAGCTGACTATGGTAAGGCTGCCACTGAATGCAAACTCTGTGCTGTAAACCTCCCTGGACTCAGAAGCCTTCATCAGATAAAGGATGTCTGCTTTGTCCTATTGTAGAGTCCCCACAACAGTGTCTCCAGGAGACACTGTTGAAGAGGCACACTGGAGAAAAAAATTATCTGTGCTGTTGTTGCGTCTTGTCTTTCTGAATCTACTACACAACTGCTGGACAATGGTTTCCCCCAGATTCTTCTCAATTTTTTCCTTTCTTTCCCTTTTTGTCTCCCTGTGTTAACCATTCCAGATTGCATAGGGGATGCTTGTATCACAAACCCAGAAGATCTTTAGGCCATACTCGACGGGCTTGTTTGGCAGTGACACAGTCACTCGGGACGAACTGCTGTCTGAATGTTGAATGAATTCTGTCTGCTAGTTCTTGCAGTGTAAAACACTCTTTTTGGTCCATAAAATACATATTCCTCATGGTCACAGTTGACAAGAATCAAAAGTTCTCATGAAATGCCACAAGAAATGACTGCGGGTCATTTTTGACCCACTTATGGAAATTTGGGGTAGTAATACAAAAACTAAAATTTTGTAAAATGCGCAAAAGGTAAGTTAAACATTTAAATGGCATGAGATTAAAAACATGTTTTTTGAGGAATAGCTGAAATATGAAATGATTACAACTTTTCATTACAAAGCAATTCCAAGAAAACAACCTCACCGGGTCATTTTTGACCCACTCTAAGGGTTAAAAGGAACTCTGCTTAAACATGAATTGGAAGAATAAGCTCTTAGTGATAAAATATAAAATGTGTTGTTTAAGAGCATAAAAATACTATCATTTAAAAGTTAACATGGATATTTTAAAATAGGTCTGTAATATAAAAGACACAAGCTCTTTTTGTAATTATGGTGGAAACTCAGTAACATTTATTTATTTGATGTGTACATCTGAGACTGTTTTGGAACAAAATATAATCAGCCCATCCATCTATTTCATCCATCTATTTTCTTCTGCTTATCCAATTCAAGATCGTAGGGTGGACAGCAGGACCCTATTTCAGTTGTCACAGGGCAAAAGGCCAAGGTTTAATCCTGGACAGGTCACCAGTCTATCACAAAGCAAACAGAGAGACAGACAACCAAATCACCAATTAACTTACCCCATGCATTTCTTTGGACTGTAGGAAGAACCGAGAGTATCTGGAGAGAACTGATGCAGAGAACATACAAGCTCCACTCAGAAAGGTGCTAATGTACTGATTGGAAGGTTGGATGTCTGATCCCTGGCTGCTCCAGTCTGCATGCCAAATATACTAACCCCAAGTTACTCTCCGATGCACCCATCGCAGTGAGACTGTGTGTGAATGTTAGCTAGAAAGCACTTAATCACAGGAAAAAAGTGCTTGTATGAATGGGTGAATGAGCCATGTTGGATAAACTGCGTTGAATGCTCAGGTAGAGTAGAAAAGAAAGAAATTTCATTAAATTTCATCACCATGCTGCCCACAAAAACCCCAAAACAAATTTTGCTATAGAAATCCTACTTAAAGTACTAAAATTATTCTTATTCTTGTTTATGATTAGAAATCCAAATTTCTCCAATAACAAAGGATGTTTTTTTTATTACCTTCTGTACATTCTGTACATTCTTAGAAATGTATCAAGCTATTGTTTTTGCAGAACTAAAAACATCACAATGAAAACAAAACGGAAAAAATGCTGCCTACTAGAAGCTTGCTTCCACCACTGAAAAACCCGCCAACATTATTTGCCATCCATTTATCAAAATTTCAGGTTTTTATCTAAAAAAAAAACCAAAAACGTCAGAGAAAATAAAATGATAAATCGAGAAAATAACATAAAATTTCCAGTTAATAATTCGAAATTTTGAGACAACATAACCTGAAATGATGACTTATGAATAGCAATTTAAAAAAAAAAAAAACTAACTCAACTTCCTTTTGGCGGAAGCAAATTCCATATTGTAACAGCAGTATGAATAAAACTTAAAACACCACTTAAATTATGACCGACGACTCAACTCGCAAATCGGAGCATCCTGTCTCTTTGACTTTTATTCTGAAACTTCTGACCGGACGCAGTAATTGTTGTAGTTGCCGCTTTGACGCCTCTTTCAGGATGTTGGTCCGTTCGCCGCTGTTTTGCAGGGAGTCAGTAGCTTATTGCTGAGCAACGGAGGGAGAGAAGGCCACCGCATAGAGTCAGACTGAACTGCAGCGACGACAGGGCTGGGCTCCACACGCAGTCACAGAGCAGCAAACATTTAAGGAAAGGGTAAGTGTGGAGTATACTTGATTTTTTTTTTCTTAGTGAACAGTATACAATAGACAGCCTGTAGTATGGTTTTAGCTAGGTGGTTGACCGTTACTCACGTGAAGTTTGCGGCAGACAAAAAATAGAAAGAGTCGCTTTTGCTTTCCTTCTGCACATCCACAGATGTCAGTTTCCTCTTTCAGTGAGCTCATAGAAAATTCCCCAAAATTTTCAAATCGTTAAATCTGCATTAAATCTGAGGGGTAAAATTTAGGAAACAAAAACACTCCTGCGCTTGTAACGACTAAACAGACTGGTCTGACTCCCTCTTGGCTAACGGGATGGCTACTATTGTCAGCAGCAGCATGACAAGCATACCCCGCTCCACCTTTGTAAGCCGCACAGACTATAGCCACTTTGCTGCCCTTGTAAAAACACCGGCCACATACTGCTTCAGTCCAGATCAATACTATTGTTTACTACTGACCTGATTTTATTCATTAGTTGCATCCTTTTGTAGCCAGACAGAGGCTAATCGAGACAAGATGCACATCAGTGAAGGTCGGTAACACTGAACGCTTTGTTTATCTTAGTGGAGACATGCTACCCTCGGGGTCTTCTTTTAGTCTGTATTGTTTAAGAGGTAGATTTTATGGGCAGGTTTTGCTCTAAGTAAGGCAACTGCCGAGTGTTTTCCGATATCGGACCCCCCTCCTCTTCTTCTGTGTGGATGCTTTGTTTTCGTGGGGCAGATGTAGCTGGCCTGCATGCATCCGCTCTCTTTGTGTTGAGTTTGATTTTTTTTTTGCTGTCATCATCACATTAGCTGTAAAACTTTTGAAAATAGAAGCAAATGTTTTAGTTTAAATGCCATATGGTAATTTGATAACGCTCTCACAGGCTGTTCATAAGCAAATGGTACTTGATGCTACAAATCAATGCAAAAATATTGTAATTATTGTTTAATTACTGTTACAAATTTAGCCCAAATGCTAGCGAAAGATGCATATCAATCAAAGCCTCACAACTGTTCAAAACATTTAAAATTGATATTTATATTCACGGCATTATATGCAGTTTTATTTTATTTAATCAGCTATATTATGCCCTTTAATTTCATCCAGTAGGCTCAAAGGTGCTGGTGAAAGTCACTTGCAGCTCTGGTCTGAGTTTATAACCCAATTAGATGTTCTTTGAGAGCTACGTTTTTCACATCAGTGTGTCTTGCTAGTCTCCTCCCTCAGCTGTAAGAATTCAAATTTCTTGGGTTCGAGCCAAAAGAATGTGCAGATAATACCATCCAATCCAGTTTTGTTCCTTTTTCTCCCCTTTTTCCGCCTTCTTCCTGTGTTCTCCCCACAAATGTGGCTGCCAGCAGGGTTGTTGGCTCCACTGGCGGTTGCATTTTTGAAAACTGTGTCAGTGTCACAGGACGGTTGCTGCACTCTCTGAGAGGAAGCAGCAACACTGACTGAAGCTAAACTACAGCCCAGCCTGACTACAGACCTGTCCATTACACTTAAAACATAGCTTTCATTGAGTTTTATTTTTCCTCGGAAAGAAAATCTGGAAGCTTCTTGCAGTAATTTGACTATCAGTGCTGTTGATCAACTCACATTTAATGTGCACTGCTCTAAGTTACCATACTCATTGAAATCCTGCTTTTTCACCCTGATATTCTTTCTCAGCATCTTAACTCAACCTGCTGGTCAAAGAATAATTTGTATGCATTTAGTATATCCTTCAGTAATATTTTCAGTTCTAGTTTCTAGTTGGGGACATTTTTGGAGACTGTTATTCAGCCTGCCCACAGCCATTGTGTATAGTAGGAAGTTAAGGAAGTGAGTTCATTTTACTTCAGTGGCCTGGGAGTGTGTATGTGTGACAGAAAACAAGCCAGTTTTGAACTTATTATCTGATTGTATTCAATTTTATTTAAGCTGTTTTTGAAAGTTTTGTAATTGGGAGCCTGTAGCTAAAAATAGCAGTGAATCTCAGTTTTGTAATCTCCCAGAGAAGAAACGTTAAAAGGGTTATGAGAGTCACATAGCCTTGCCTGGTAACGCTCATGCTTGCGTGTGGTGTCAGAGGGAAAAACAAGAGAGGTGAATAGCGAAGTCAGTGGTTAGAAATTGGGAGAGACAGCACAGTAGAACAGACAAAATACCCCAAAACAAGCATGGAGCAATTTATATATAAAATCATCAGCCTCTCCCTTGTTATGGAACATCAAGGGTGTGTCTGATTTAAAAAAAAATAATTTTTGTGCTATTTAACCTCTCACAAAGAGAAATTACACATCTGTTTTGGGGTGTAACATACTCCCCTCTGAGTTTCCTTCATTTGATACTTCTTTCCACTAGATATCAATCTTATATTTGAACATGTTCTATTCTCATCTTTCCCTCTGCCAACTCCCGATTGTCCTGTTATGCTAACGTTTATGTTTTTTTCCCTCCTAAGTGCTAGAGCAAGAGAGTTCACTATTTTTTATCTGCTACTGAAGCTATTGCTACAGCTAAGATAAATGTTGGCACCATAATCAAAGTGGCAGGGTTGGCCAAATACTAATGTTCCTGTTAAAGGGCCATGGGTTAGTCATTATCTGCTCAGCAGGGGCTATGCAAGGCCATTAGAGCATTCATCAGACCAAAGGTATATTTGATACTGACAGCAATATGTTTTTTACATAAATGGAGTTTGTATGTTGTGCCCTCTTGATGCTAAAATTGGTAAAAATATCTACATGAATAATTAGTTAGTTAAAAGTTGCAGCTTTTTTGTAATTAAATATTTATTTCTGGCATTTTAATAGGTAATTCATGTTTTTTTGTTCATTTACAATTTATTTTTTCTTATTCCCTATTAGAAAGCTGCCTCCAGACCTTGTTTCTGAAAAATGTAGTGTACCGATGCTCCAGCGAATGAGTCACATGAAAATGACTATGCTTCAGGGCATGTGCATCATTAACTCTCTTGGATTATTAATAATCTCTTTTTCAGCATATCTATATTACTGTAAGGATTGCCCAGGGTGCTGATGTTCTTTACACTCAACATGAATAATACTCTGTGTTTTTTTGTTTTTCCCATTAATCCTGTTCTCCACATTCTATAAAGGTTAAATTTCCATAAGTAGGTCTGTGGCTCATTTTGAACACTAGGGTCACTAAGCATATGGTGGGTTTATGTTTTAAGGCCAGGGTGTGCTGGGTTGTGTTTGGTAACAACAATGAAGCAGTCAGGATGGATGCTGGCTAAATGATGGTGTTTGCTTGTTTGTTCCTCTTGCCGACGGCTCATGTGGTGTGTGTGTGGCTGCTTTTCTACACCATATGGTCTTTTCTGCTGCATTGGACAGTTTTTTTTTTACCCACATGCTGCATGTAAAAGCCACATCAACTACACATAAAGCCATAGCTGCACATGCGCACCCAAGTTTCTGTTGACTTACACTGCCCATAATGATTTATTATGTCCTGCCATGGTGCTATGATTCTGTCACATTAGATTAATGTGGGTATATAGTCTTTTTTCGAACCAGGTAAGTTGTGTAAAAATGAAGTCCAGTTTTTACATACACATTTACTTTATTAACCACAGCGGTAAAATATGGTTTTGAATCCTCAACATTAGCATTTTGGCTGTTACAAAAAACTGCCATACCAGTTTTTTGAAGCCAGTTATTCTGGCAGTTCAAGGTTATCAGATAATGCGACCAATTAGAGCAAATTAACAGACTAATAGAATATTAGGATTTCTCTCACCAAACATTTTGGATGGACTTTACCATATAACATGCCAATGTTGCACACGTTTTTTTGCACTTGTAGGTTGCTTTTTGATATTAAAGGTCAGCCAATTAAATATGCCAGTTCAAAGTATTTTTTAAAATTATATATCCATATATCCATATAGTCACTGTCCTACCATCAACCGCCTGTTTCTCCAGTCAGTCTTTTATTTCTCAGTTAGATGCAGTGCAACTTCACCATGATGGTAGTTCTCCTTCTACTTTGGAGATATGCTTCAAGCTGACCACTTTAACCACAACCAGCTATTTGAATGCTGGTTTATTTGCATCTTTAATGAGCTCACTAAAACTGCAGATAAAGAACAAGGGCTACACTCACAAACAGCAGGGCAGGGCGATCCATAGGATGACAAACTCACTGGAGAGGCAGTTGATTATGTTGAGTTATTTATTGTCACAAAGTATTTACAATAATATTTACATTTTTATTTAAGAAACCTTTAATAACATTTAAACTGTGTGGGCAAAACGTGCAATAACATAAACAGTTTTCTTCTTTTGTTGAAATTAGAACTTTTACCCTCACCTTTTAAAAAAAACCCAGATTAAAAAAGATAGTAAATGAAGATTGAGGCATTACCCCCCTAAGTCAAATATTAAGAGAGAATTCTTACAAATATTAAGAAAAGTCTTACATACTAATATATACTTATGCATTTGTTGGAAATATAATTCAGTTTGAGATTAAATGAAATATTAAACACTCGTTTACTTTTGATGTATATGTGTGTGTGTGTGTGTGTGTGTGTGTGTGTGTGTGTGTGTGTGTGTGTGTGTGTGTGT
>VVHJ01025501.1:48273-69644 GCA_015107715.1 Tylochromis polylepis
GAAATATAATTCAGTTTGAGATTAAATGAAATATTAAACACTCGTTTACTTTTGATGTATATGTGTGTGTTTGTGTGTGTGTGTGTGTGTGTGTCTAAAGGATGCTTATTTGGCTCAGTCCTTTTTTTTTCGGCTCTTGCTGTTTAAGCAGGGTTTGGATGTTGGAAGAGCATCCTTGGCTGGAATACACACTGTCAGACTGCATTCAGCCTTTTTATGGTGATAAACCCAAAGTACAGACATGTTTGCCATGGATGTCAAAATATACTTTGTAGAATCCAGCCTTATATCAGGCTTTGAGGAAGTCCCTTTTAACATAATTTGAATAGGCAGTGTTTTGATTTTACTGGCTATTCTTCTTTTATTAGGAGAAGTTAAAGCAGGCAAACCTCATGTCACAAGCAACAAAAATATCGCAGAACGGTATCTCTGAATCAGCCATATCGTCTTCCTTTGTGTTCTCTTAAAAACATTTTCGATGTACCCTATCATTTAATTATTCTAAAATAGAACCTAATTTATTGACTGGTTGCCTTTGTTTTCCAAAGTGTTGGAACTTAGGGCTTTGGACCAATACCGATGTACTCATTTCTCTCACATTAGACATACACTAAACATGTTTGATAGTGGTGGCATACTCATGTATTAGAATGGTGCATTATATTCTGTGCAACACAGTATAACTTGGTTTCTAGAGCAGTTACGTTCGTTATTTTTGTCAGTGTTGAGATCACAATTAATTAATCCACTTTTGCCTAGAGTTTGGAAAAAATAGAGTCCTTCTAAAAGAGGAATTCTTGGTACTTCTATTATAATTAAATAAATATAAATTGAAAACATGAATAAATGTGCACTAAATCTGCCATTGCCTGGCAGGGAATGAATTTGAAAGGAGGGGGTTTTGCTGAAAAACAAAATGCTCTACAGTTATTTTATTTCAATTGTCTTGTTTTAAAAATCATTGAATGTGAACTCTGTTAAATCCAAGTGCTCGCCATTGGAAAGTTTTAAAAGGAAATAAAAACATAATTTTTGGTTCTTTTTTCCAAGAGCAACAAAACGTATCTCATATTGACAGAATCTTTTTTCTTGTAGAAATTGTCTGGTATATTATTATATCACAATAAGAGCTAGGATACTCCTTTTGTCTTGTTTTTAGAAGAACAATAGCTTGTAGTCCTCCACTGCACACTTTAATGTCTGTACGTATATAGTCGACTCAGCCATTGGGGGATAGAAAAGCCTTTGTCTGTTTGTCCAAAGGTTACTGCCTTGTCTTGAGTCTGTTCCCCTGATTTGTTGTTTACACCCCTCAGGGTCTGTAGGACTCTTTGCACAAAAACATCACTAAGCTTACAAGATTGATTCAGGGTCTCTGACCTATTATTTATTGACATCGATCTGAAAGCCCTCACAGATCTTCCATTGGTATTATTGAAAGAATAGGCTGCTTTAATGTTTGTTTCGTCTGCCAATATACTTTTATTTTGTTGGTTTTATACCTCCAAGGTACTCCAGAACACCACATACCATCTTTGCTTTCTTTGTGAAGCTACAATATTGGTTACACTATCAGTCAGAGTGACTAGAGTTTAATTTAGTACAGCTACTGCTCTGTTCTTTGTCTGTTTAGCCTAAGGGCCTGTGAGTGCTGAAGCTACTGTAACTACTGAGTGTTGTTTATATTCGGGCAATCAGCCTCAGCTGTTGTAAACATTAGATGCGTTGTCTTCATGTGTGCCAGACAAAGACCAACCATAGATGAAAAATCAGAGCAACAAGTGCCTGAAAGTTTTTTTTAAAATTTAATCACTACTTTGATTGATCTCAGTGAATAAGGAGCAAATGTGACTATTGTTATTATTTTTTTTGTATTTTATTTAACTGCTGTCAGATCCACATTCAGGTTATAAATGCAGGCATGCAACCACGCCCTTAGAAGTGCTAAGTTTGGCTCTTATCATAAGACCATGTGGAAATGAGTGCGACGAAAGAATGAGTTGTCTCTCTGTGCTCATCCCATCTAATTCCCCCTCGTCCTCTCCCACTTACTGTCTGTCGCTTCGGTTTGCCTAGCATGTATGTGTGTGTGATATCTCTGTGTGTGATGTGGTGCGAGTCAGCTGTCATGATTGTGCCAGTTGATGTGACATCTGGAAAGTTAGAGAGGAAAAGCAGATGAGTGTTTTCTGATGGTTACCCAGCTGTTGCATCATCCTGGGACCCACTCTCCAGCCAGATGCTACGTGGAGAGCAGCAGGCCAGTACAAAAAAAAAAAAATCATATTAGGTGATGCCAGTGAATAAACTGGTGCTCACTGACATCACTTCCTGCCGCCCTTCAGCCAGCGTTTATGATTGGTTAATTCATGTCAAAGGAGAAGGTTTGAATTGTTGAAAGGATAAAAGGCTGTTTGTATAACTTTTTCTGGTGCAAAATACATATAGCTGTAAGTGCAGTTAAATCTAATTTTCCAAAGGTCAGTGAGCAGCCTCGCTATAGATAACAAATGTTTTTGAATTCATATCAGCCCTTCAAAAAATGACCTAACTGTGCTCTGTGGGCGCAAAGATGAGTGTCTGCAACAAGAAGTGCTGCACATGCTTCCTGTATCTCCTCTGCCAGCTCCTCTGTACAAAGAATTCACAGTCGTCTTAGAATAATCCTGCTGTTTCAGTCCTTGTGCGTGTGTGTATGTGTGAGATAGTATATGTGCAGATCGGGGGTTGGGAAATTCCTTTTAAACCCCATGAGTCACTATTCCTCCTTATTAGCCCCAGTAGAAAATGCTGCTGAAAACGTAGAGTGGAGATGTTAACTACAACTTTAAACAGTGTGTTTAAATATGTAAACACTGAAATATTTTTGTCCTTCTTCCTGCTATGCATTACACATTAGTGCTTCTTGAATTGCCCACACGATGCCGTAAAATGCATGATATGTCAGACTAGCAGTCAAAAACACAAGGACTTTTCTAATATTTCTAGTATATTTTTTTGTTATTTGGATGCACTCACCCTCACCCTTTTTATTATAGAGACTGTAAAAAGTACATGCAGAACTGATAATATTTCCGTCTCAACAATGTGTCCTCCTTCAGACCTACCACTGCATTCCTCCATCTGTGCCACGTCTTTCATGTGTAATAGTGAGAAGATTTTTTCTTTCTAATGGCACCATAAAGGAGACTGGTATCCAGACTATTTAACCACATTCTCATTAGGCTTGCATTCTGATGTGAGTGTACAGTGGTTATTGAGACAAGCAGCTCTGTGATGCTTTAGTTACAGTCAAGTAGGAAACCACAAACAATTATAGTGCAATGGCAACTCTGTTGCTGGGTTTGGCTGCACTAGTGGTGCATCCGAACACAATCTCTGTCAATTATCTGTAATATCTGCCACATAATGTTCACATGTACCTGCAGGTTTGTGAATACAAATTGTGCCACAAATTGTTAGCCAAGCAGGTGATGCATGCAATGTAAACAGAACATCATGAGTTGGAATCTGAACATTAGCTTTTGTGCTGGATTTAATATATGATAATAATGTTATTTATTTTGCAGATTGGAAAGTTTTAAATGGGGTTTAGTTTTATTTTAACGTCACAGTTAACATGAGTTTACAATACTAAAATAAACGGAAGAGAAGTTATGTAATAAATAACTCTTAGCAACATGAATTGGATGGGTCTCAAGTGAAACCTTTTGCAACTTTGAGGTGAGCGACGAAAACACCTCCCTGCAGAAGTGACCAATACAAGCTGTGCAAATCACTTTATATGTGGTTGGGGCTTAATACTTATGTTTGCGCCTGATAATTGCATGTGAAAATGTAGAGAAATCATATGTCAGATTTAATGATTTGTGAATGTAATCACTGTTGTCAATTACATATTTTATGTCACTATTCATATATAACACCATCAAAGCAAAAGTTGGACATCTTGAAAAGTGCTTCTCTCTTAACAGCTTGTTGCAGCACATATTATTAGAGTACCTACCAAGTTTCTAAAATTTCCTATTAAATCTTTCACTCAGCATGTAAAACTCAGATATTCAGAGTGGTAACTGGGATGAAAGCTGATCTGTTTTACATCAGAGACAGCTGCTGATACAGTCCTATTCCCAATTCATATTTCCTACGGTGTCATGCAAGAACTGAGGTGTGCAGTTGATTAAAACTTTACCCAAGAGATTATTGAGTTGGTATACTAAGTACTTAAGAGGTCAAGTGAGCAAGAGCTTAGCTCAATAATCTTTAATTCCCACTCTGATGGGCTTTTCTTGGCACTTTCTACACACGACAGAAAGCTCCAGTTATTTGAGTGCCACTTCAAATTAATGTCAAAAGCTTGGAAACTTATTTTTAATTTGAAATAATTACTTAAGAAACATATTAGAACTATCCAAACCCCACATGAACAGCAGTATTTTAAATTGGATTTCTTAGCTGATGCAACATTAGTTACAGCTAAAGTTTTGTTTAAAATGTCCCTTTAGTCTCATATTTAACACCCTGTTACTTATTCAGACAGGAGCAGTCACTCAATCTGTTGCTCAAACCAAACTTCTAGCATGCTCTGTAGCCATTCAGTTTAAAAATAGGTATAGAGGTCAGCAGCCGATCAGTTAGATCTCCTTAATGCTATAGTTTCAGGCCCAGGCAGTTAGAAAGTCAGAGTCGCTGGCTTTGACCTCGTTTTCAGCTCATCTGAAGGAGAGCAAGGGGAGGAGGGAGGCAGGAGGGAAAATAAATGTCCTGATGGGCTGGCCAGCCAACAAACCTACATCACTTCCTCCTCTAACATCTGGCAGTGATCAAGGCAGGCGGAGAGAGAGAATAAGAGGGAGAGGATGTATCTTACTGGCTGGCCCAGTGTTCATTTCCAGGCGTAGACAGAGGCATCACATTGCAAGACCGCCCACTCAATCTCATTCCCCCTACAAGCAAAACAAAATGAAGATGGAAAGAGTTGTGAAAGACTTTTTTTTCAGTTCATCTCTGATGTCTTCATGATCTTTTCTGTCATATGAGTTTACAAATTTTTCATGATGATAGAAAATCTATGATTGCCTGAATCTGTGAGAATAAGTGAAAAAGAAGAAAAAAAAACATTGTTTCTTCATCTTTTTTCAGGATGGCGTAGCTGTGTTGTGCTATCAGTGGTTAATCTGCAGTGAGCTACCTGGAGCAGAGGTATGTAGTAGAGTTCACCGACATATTTCATTCAAATTATGACTTACTTTTGCATATATTCAGCTTTATCGTACATTACTAAAGAGTTCTATTTTTGAAAAACCTTGATCAGTGATCTCCACAGGGTATGGTAACAAACATTATTTCATTCTTTGTTATTACAATCTGTTATTTTAAATAATACTTTTGGTGCAAAACAATTCCTCCTACTGTTGTTTATATACTGTTTTTATAAAAATTATCCACACATATTTGTAGATTTAATTTTTGAAATATGATGTATCAACATTCATTTAGAGTGTAAGACTTAGGTTTATTCTAAGAAGAGGTTTTTGGTTGGTTTTTTTTTTTTTTGAAGACTGGCTCTGGATTATGAGGAAAAATGCCAGGATTACAAATGTAACCTTTGAATTTTAATTCTATACAAATGTTTTTGCTGAGTTGGTAATTTGCTGTGTATTCAACCACATCTAAACTGCGGTCACTGAATCACAGATTACTTAAACTTATGCATGTTTCTTTTCAGGAGGTTTGCACGAGAGGCTGCTGCAGGGTACAAAGATGAGTGTGACCTCCTGGTTTCTGGTTAGCAGCGGTGGGACTCGCCACCGACTCCCGCGGGAAATGATCTTTGTCGGCCGAGATGACTGTGAGCTCATGCTACAGGTAAAGATATTTGACTTTTTTCACTGAAGAAAGCCTCAATAAAACAAACCAAACAAACCTGCTTGGTTTTACTGTTAAGAGATCATGAAAACTGCTGTACACATAGATGTGACCTTACCTAGAAATTTCTCTCAGCCTTAGAAGTAAGCTGCGGAGTTCACATTGACCTGTTTCATTAGACAGTGCAATAACTGTAATAAGGATGCAACAGCAATAGCACACAATGATCATGCTGCTGCTCTTAAAGTAGCAGAGGTTGATTATATGTCTGTATGTTGATGTCGCTGCAGCTGTGCATGCATCCAGAGAGACCACGTGCATGCTCATGTGTACCTCTGGTCACTGCACTAATAATAGAAAGTGGGGCAGATACCTCTTGAGTTAGATCTTATCTGACGTGTGTTGTTGTGGGTAGAGTATTCATCCATGGCTACAGCACTCCAGTTATGACATTACATTTTTAGAGAACTTTTCATTGCCACCAGTGCCTGTCAGAAAGTATGATTGTCAAAAACACATTCGTTTAGGACTCACTGATCCCGAGTCAGCAGACATTTTCTGTTCACTGTTTACACTATGCATCACACATACACTATTGTCTGCTTTTAGTTTCTTCTATACAACACTGAAAATTAGATTTTCTGTATGTAATTTGTAGTAGTTAAATGACAAATGTTCAGATAATCAAATCTAAACTTGAGAGTTGTTTAAAATACAACCTATATATGAGTTTAATAGTGTAGATTTGCTAATGCTAAAACACAAAGGACTCTAAGCGTTATGCAGCTAAAATCATTTAGAAGTCATGCATTGAGTGAACTGCATATGAACCAGAGACTAAAGTTGAGATTGATTTTTTTAATTGAAAATTATTAAAAAGTGATATATTTTAAAACAAACTCTTTGATATCTTACTAATGTCTTTGCATCCATAAAACTTGGAAAGTACTTGCTGTTCTGATGGTATCATATCACACCTTTACAGTCTGTTGGTTTCTCACAGCCTTCAGCGGTTAACTAATACAGGTTTTTTCCTTTGCTTTGAGTTGTAAAAGATCTCTTTCTTTTCTTCAAATGGTTTTTTAATGTGTTTTTGATGACCTGTGTGTCTTCAGGTTCTGTATGTGGGTTTTTCTTTCCTTGTGTCTTCTTATAATTCTATCCCCGTAATGTCTTTGGAAGCAGAGAAAGATAAGGGAACTATTCCAAGTTACAGACATTATTGGTTTTGTGTATTTGTGTGCTTGGACAACACATGTGAAGTGGCTTACAGTTACCCTCCATGTGACTGTTTTAACAAGCCAAGGCATCATCACATGGTTTAAGGCTGCTTGTGTCATGCACCAAATAAAACACTAATGCACACTCACAGATAGAATATCAAAATAGAAGTGAATATATGACAGAGAATTATCACACAGTTGCTTGAGTGGTCTGCGTAAATGTTTTGTAGATGTTGTGTTGTCAGCTTGAAGAATTAGCTTGTTTTTCCCCATCAGTCATACTGTGTTTGTGTTCCATTGTGTTTGACAGTCGTGGTATTTGCAAACTAAGGATAATGATCCGAAACACCTAGCTCTTATTTTTTTATTGAACAGAGAAGGT
Organism: Tylochromis polylepis; assembly: GCA_015107715.1. Lineage (NCBI taxonomy): Eukaryota > Metazoa > Chordata > Actinopteri > Cichliformes > Cichlidae > Tylochromis > Tylochromis polylepis. The sequence continues at coordinate 55,747 of VVHJ01025501.1, forward strand.
GTGTAGTGAATACAGGAACACCAATCTTTATGATATTAATTTGACTGCTACAAATTATTTTTCCTGAATTAAACATTTCAAGGACGTGGCTTGGCTCTGCATATGTTCTGTTGGTTGTCAGTGTGTCTGAGTATAGCAACGTGAGTCCTCTTTCCTGTACAATGAGCAGCTCAGCTGGTCTCTATCCTGTTTGATCTAGCCTAATCTCACTAAAGTAATCGCTTTCACAGTTGGCCCTCTGGAGTTGCTTCCCTTGGCTTTACTAAGCCTTGCAGCTTTATCTTAACATTTTTTCTTCAGCACGAGTACGTTTTTTTGTTTAAACAAGGAGTGAATGGGTTATAGGAAAGTCATATGAGAACTGAATATCAGATTCAGCTCCCATAATCAGCACTGGCTGATTTCAGTGGAATAAAGGGAAATTGTCTGTCTTGCTTCATTGCAGAAATTACTTAGTCTTTGATCATTTTTAGTCATTATTAGTTCTATTTGTAATGGTGCCCAAGGTATCTGTTACTTTTATAGTTTCCCTCCTTTGTGATTGTCTGCCCTGCCCTCATTTGTTTCACCTATTCTTGATTGTTTCTACTTGCATCTCGTTGTTACCTGTGTTTTGTCACCAATCACCTCTGTGAGTATATACAGTCCTGTTGTTATCTGTGTCTTTGTGTATTGTTTTGGATTCTTTAAACAGCTGCAAAAAGGGCAGCTTCTGTTTCCTGTGGGACCTGCACTTGGATTCTCTTTTCTGTGACATCTGCATTGTTAAGAATTTTGCATTTAACAAGTTAGTGAAAGAGGTTCTGTGGTTCCACAACCCTAAAGCCCTTGGATGAGCCTGAGTTTATGCATGTTCACATATTTACCAGATATAACCTCTGTATTTGTCAGCATTGGAGAGGTTTAAGGCTGGCAACAGAAATGTGGTCACTCCCAGATGAGCTAATCATTGAGAAATGACTTGCCTAATATCAACCCCAGATCCAGCAGGCTTTTCAATCTCAAACACTAAAATTAAAATGGAAACACTGACATTTTCACACAAAATAATTCCAGGTTGTCCTGTTTTATTTCCATTTTTATAGATTTAGGGATTGGCAATAGACATCTGACTGTAGACAATTTGCTAACCAGTCAGTGTCATTGCAATTCTTCAGTTACATGAAACATTTCTGTGGCATTGATACATGAGACATATTTACCAAATTCCACAGCATATTTCTATCTGAGGCTCTTGCCATCTTTTTTTTTTTCTTTTTTTACTATGCAGAAGGTTGCAGTGTATCTACTGGAAACTGTTTATCCTCAAAACAGCTGAGAAGGCTGCTTAAAATCAATATTTTACCTCCAGTTATTCCACTGCTCTTCTTTGCCTGCTGTGTTTGTGGTGTGTGTGTCTGTATGTCTGTGTGTGCACAAAGTGTGTGTACAGCTGTGCACAAATGATTAAAGATGATTAAAAAGTGCCCTGTCAAAGACATTGAAATACCTGCTGATATGCTTAAAGTTGATATGATAGTAGATATCATATGCAGTAACCCTGATATTTACCATCAGAGTTACATTCTTGACATTGTCATGGATTCTGATAATTCCACAAAGGCTTAACATTGTGTAGCTTGTTCCAGTTCAGTGACATACAGCCCTCTAATTGTTTATGTAAGAAACAGTTACTGTCCTGACGTTTAATGTGAAGAATCTGTGAATCTGTACTGACGTACAACAGCACACATGGAGAGTAAAGCCAACAATCACACATTATTTTGATGTCCAGATGTCAATAATCACATTAACAGCTGTTACCACTTGTTAATGTTTCATGTTTATATGTTTTTGTTTGAAGTCGCGCAGTGTGGATAAGCAGCATGCAGTCATCAACTATGAGCCTGGGACTGATGAACACAAAGTTAAGGATCTGGGCAGTCTGAATGGGGTGAGTACAAACACCAAAATATGCTAAGGACAGGATTAAGGATTGAGATAAAAGGACTAGAAGAGGGTACAGAGTCAAAAAGCAAAGGGAAAAGGGAGAGGGGATCGATGATAGATGGGGAGGAGTAAGATAATAAAAGGATAGAGAGGAAATGGAGAAACCAATAGACACAAAGAAACAAAACATTCAATACAGCCAAGGTAAAAGTAGGAGAGATGAGGTTAGAGACTGGGTTATTCCTGGAAGTCATTGGGAACTTCTTTTTTTCTGCTGCTAATCAGTCTCCTTGTCAATGAAGATTCATATCAAGGCTTGGATCAATTTGAATCTAAACCCAGTTATGCAAATTGCTACTTAAGGGCAAACTCTGTGATGTGAACATGAATTAAAGAGTCAATTTGCCAATAAAACACATCTTTAGGACCTGTTTTCTTACCTTGACTGATTTACATGACTCTCCCTAAAGGGTTTATGAGAAGACAATAGAAAAAGAAAAGGCTGTCACTGTTTTCTGATGCTATGATGTTTGCTTAATTGAAATGCACATTGTAAGCATGTGAGCTGGCAGAAAGAATGCTATTGCGGAAGATGAAATAAAGAGTAAGCATTATAAATTTGACAAAAATTTATTTTTCTTATTGCAGGACTGGAAATTCAGAACAAGTTTTGTGAAGTTTTAATAAGTTTGTTGTAGATGTGTAATGTTTTTGGGTATATAATCTGTAAGAAAAACTCACATAATTATTTGCATATTTAGGGTAATCGATAGTGAAGTAATACCCAAGTTTGAATAGTTTAAACTGGTTGATACCAAAATTTGAGCAGTATATTCATCACAAAATACCTCATAATACACACCGTAATTGTTGCTAACATGATACATGTGAGAAAGAACACATTTATATTCGTCTTTGTAATTCTTGGTTTCTCTGTCTCTTTGACTCAGTAAAACCTGGTTACACGCAGCTACCACATGGCGTTAGTCATGTGTAATGATTCGTACTCAGTCACAGCCCACCAGATTAGACACATATGCACAATGCCCCTCACATCCTCTCCAGCTCTCAGACAGGAAGCCAGAGTCAGAGCCGCTTCCTGCTGTGTCATTAACCATCCAGCTTCTTTGACGGGATTTAGAGGAAGGTTTCTCCTGCTGAGTCAGTGGATATACTGAGGTTTGCCACGGTCTAAAAAGCTATGTTTGGACAGTGTCACCATTTGCTGTCTTACTGAAGTCATGTCATAGCTGTGTTGTTGAAATATTTGGATTTCATCTCACTGGAGAGAAGACAGGAATGTTTTATTACAACAGCAGTGCAAGTGTGATAGATTTTCATTGGCAAGCCGGTGAAACCTGATCTTTCCCAGAGCTGTACAGTAGAAAAAAGGGTGAAAGGGTTGAGTGGGGATATGAGAAGGAGAGCGATGGAAAGCAAACTGCGATTTCATTTGGTTTGGCATTTAATCCACGCTATCCAGACCAGTTGTAGTTCCTATATAGAAAGCCCTGTTGACTATATGAAAGTTTATTATTGCTGTTTAAATCTGTCTGATTGGTTTATCCTAACTTCATAATCCTAAAACTGTGCACTGTTTAGGCTGTTTAGACTAGAGCTGTAATCTTAAATTGATTATTTTATCACTATCATTAATCTGTTGCTATTTTGCTAATCAGTTAATCATTTTATCCATCCATTAGTTTAACCTCTTAACAACCTGGAGACATGGATGGCTGATCTGTTTGAACTTATTTTATAAATCTGAAGCTTTGCCATGTACTGTATTGAATGTTATTAACCTGAATATCTTTAGATGTTGAATTGTTGGTTAGACCAAGCAGGCTGTCACTGTTGTGAGCTTTGGTGATGGCTATAAATAAAAAAAAACCCATATAAGTAAAAAAATAAACATTATTAGAATGTTAATTGTTGATGAAAAGGAAATAAATATAAAGACAGAAAGATGTGAACCATAGTACTTTATATACTATAGCACATATTTTAACTGGAATTTTACTGTGACCATTTCTCTAAATAACTGCCTTTTTGTACCCTCTCTCTGCAGACCTTTGTAAACGATGTCCGCATTCAGGAGCAGATGTACATCACTCTTAAGTTAGAGGACAAGCTGAGGTTTGGATATGATATCCTTCACTAATCTGTTCACCTCTCACACAACCAGCAATAGGTTCACCATTTAAAGAACATGCTGAGGAAAATTTTTAATTATCACCAAGGTGCTAAACTTGTATTGTGACCTATAAACATAGTAGAATTCACAACTTTCAGTAGTGTATTGGTTCTTAAACAGTTTGTGTCATGCCCTACTACACAAGCCAAAAAAGCTCATGCCCTACACCCCATAACCTTTATCAATCTATAACAATATGTAGGGAATTATGATTAATTTCTTTTAATAGATTAGCATTTTTAGATTATTATTATTATTATTATTATTTTAAAATGAAAATAGGGAAAATATTACAATCATTTAAATTCGTTTTACTTTGTATTTTTTTTTAACCTGGTTGTGCAGGTGCTTCCCCACCTGTGGGCTTGCATTAGTGTCTGTAATTAAGTGATAGTTGTGCTATGGTGGCCTGTATTTCCTTAACCTTTCTGTTTCACATACCAACCTGTTTACGGTGGTGAGAGGAGAACTCACTGTGCCTGAGGAGGCTCTAAAGGTGAGGACCTTCATCCTAACATGGTCATGTTTCAAAGTTGTATTATACTACATACATGGCTATTCATTCTGTGTGTCCATTTCTTCTCCCCTTAGCATGAAAAGTTCACCATTGGCCTCCAACTCAGCAAGAAGTCATCCACTGGTGAAACTGCTAGCACCACAACCACCAGCAAATCTCCCGCTAAGACCCCAACAAAGGCGCATAGATCCCCCAGCCACACTAAACCAGGGGAGAGCAAAGTCACGGATGGGGTCACTTCCTCCAAAGAGTCGTCTGCCAAACCTGTGGACACTCACAAAGCTGAGGAGAGGATAGGAGGTAAGAGACAAAATAAAAGTAAATGTGGAAAAGTAAAGTAGTCTGCTGTTTCCTTAAATTTACAAATTGCTCTTATGAATAAAGATATCTTCAGTTGAATTTTAATTTTGTGTTGATCCAAAAGTAGCCCTGGGACTGAAATGACAACAAAAGCAATACAAATGTTTAGTAATGGTTTTATGCTGATATCAACAAGTAAAAATGTATATTCTGAAGTATAGTTCTGCAAATACTCTCTAAAACCTCTTGATGTAATACCACAATTTCAAAAGCAGTTCACAGAATTTTTCACTTTCTATAACCCTAAGAGAGCAGGCTTCATATTCGCATTCAGGCTTCATATTCATGTCATTGTTTAGTGTTTGTGTTGTTTGTTTGGTTGTTTTTTTCAAATAAGGAAACCTTTTTTAAAATAAAAATATTGTGTAATTTAAGTGTGGTAGGGTTTTATATCAGGCCAGTAGGGGGTGGACATGGTCACAGGAAAAATTGCTGCATGCCGCTGTGTATTATCATGAAGCTGGCTTACATCTGAGGGTGTCCCTAATAAGTGACATCAGTGGGCATGTTGGGGTACTAGCAGTGTTTCTAGTTAATCTCCAGATGTTAAAACAAGGCCATAGAGGGCTTGGGTTTATAGACAGCTTAAGCTGCAATAGGGTCAGATTGAATGAATAATGCAAACCAACATGTCAGCTCTGCTGTCTGTAAAATGCAGTAAGATACACACACATAAATTTGGACCTAAACAGGCAACGATATACATTCAGTTTTGCATGTTACTGCTGCAGTACCAGACCTCACCCACGTCTTATAACTTACAGTAAACACACCTTCAGTAGTTTTTATATAGAACAGCCCTACTTACTGTAAGCAATTTGGCACTGAGGATCTATAATTATCTGGATATACTGTGTTTAAACTAACACATTGCAGGATGAAGGGTACTTAAATGGGAAAAAAAGGCACAAGATGAGGAAAGAGTGCAACGAACTTGGCGAGATGTCCTCTGATACATTGCTCAGTGATGTTTCCTCTCACTTCCTTACTCAGTTTAGGAGTTACCACTGGAGCATAGTACCTTGTCTTATAGTCTGATGGGAACAGTGAGGCAAATGGAACGTCTGTCTTTCATATCCACCACAAACCATTGAATGTTCACATGCGTGTTCATCCAAGCTGGCTAAAGTTTTGAAAATAGGTCAGTGTTGCAAGACCCGACTAGGGGGAATTAAAGCACAAACACAGACATACGCAAGGAGCAGCTGGGTTAATTTTGGTGTAACGTGATTCAGTGAACTGTTTATCTAGATATGACCTGAGTATGTAAAGTCAGTAATAAACACTCACCTTCACAGAGTAACATATAGACTCACTGCAAGGCTTTGTTAAAATGTATTTGTGTGAATATTTGCCCCAGGGGATATTACAGCACTGCCTCGTGGGACCCCCCTGTATGGCCAGCCGTCTTGGTGGGGGGATGGGGATGCGGATGATGAGAATTCCTTCAAACAGGAAAACAGGACATCCGCAAAAAAGCACGACAGCTCCACCTCAGGTAGGAGGCTGTGAAATTTTGAATTATTTTACACTTTCAGAGATCAGAAACAAACATATGCTTTCTTCGGTTATACAGAAAGCAGTGTGCATGTGCAATGACAGTGTTATATTTTCAAACATAGTTGTAAGAATGCCAAATGATTTCCACATATTATAGTCAACTTTGTGTAGTTGGCGTTGGTTTGTAAAAGGTGTTTTTACTGTTAGCACTTGGCAACTGCTTTACAAATAGACATGATGTGGAAGTTCAATTTCATACTCTATATTAGGATATGCAGTTTCAGTAATGTATATGAAGTTTCTTTTTGCTACATCTTTGCATCTTTATTTCAAGCAAAAAATTTATTGTTTATAGTATATATAGTTACAATGTACTGTGAATAGACACTTTGCTGTAAATAGCTCACACATTAAAGATGCTATCTTAAGTTGAATCAGTAGCTTAAGTCATCCTAATGTCCTCCAGCTCTGTTTATTTGCTTTCTTTGTGTTGAAGGGGTGATGTCCAGCTAGCCTGTGTGTTTGCATTTGTGACAGTCCAAGTGCACACAAAGGCCTTTTTCATAGCATGTATGCATGTATGTCTGTTTGCCTGCAATATGCGATTAGACAGTGACCACTGGACTGAGGGGGGAGTAACGTTAACTAGAAGCCGATAGTCAGAGTAACAGGATTAGAGGAATAGTGGAACAGCTCAGTGATACAAAAAAATCAGTCTGTGCCAGGCTGATGTAGCGTGGAGCAGAAGGAGTGGGGGGAGGTTAACCAAACACAAAAAAACACTGGAGCAGACTGAAGCATCCTCAAATCTCTCGCTACATCTGGATGCATAGCCTGGCAGCATCTTTGCCAGTCGGAAAAGAAGACTTTGGGGTTTTTCTTGTTTTTTTGTTTGTTTGTTTGACCTCTTTTAACAGTCAGTTATAGGTGCTTTCTATTCTCTACGATTCTCATCACTCTGGATTTTAGTGTCATATTTTTGTGATGAAGTGAGATTAGAAAAGCTTGTCAGTTTGGAGTAAATCTGTGAAAGTGTGGAAGGTTGATTTGAAACAAAAAACAAAAAAAAAGGTTTCCAGAAGATCAGCCAAATGGGATTGGCTACTTCAGTTATGGAAGCGGGTGAGTAAAAGGCATTTACCCTCCCCAGCATCGGCTTTTAAAAGATGAATGTTGAAATGTTGGATTGTGAAGCGGTGTGCATATTTATCAGTTTGTTATCAGTGGGCATTTTATTTTAAGTGCTGTGGCTTTACCGCCATGTATATTTCCTCTAATAGAGTATTTGTTTCAGATATGACACTTAGGAGGAAGTGAAAGCGAGAAAGAGAGGTTTGGGGGCAGGAAGCGACTCTGTTTGGTTGTGTGTTTTGTAGCATACATGTGTACTTCAGTTAAATTTTGTGTGTGTCTTTTTATCTTTGCCTCTGAAAAGGCTGTGCTGTCCCCTCCCCTCCTCATGTATTGTTGCTCAAGTTGATTGGGTTACACCATTGCACCATCTCCCTCTTTTCCTCCCAACACACACACACACAACTTTAGACACACAGTGTCCAAACAGACCACACTAAGTGTACGCTGCAGCAATCATTAGCCAACCACGCTCTAATTCTTTGGTAAGTATCACTTTCTCATCCATACATTTTGAGTAATGGAGCTGGTGAAAGGCTTTCAATTTGGGTCAGCTTTGTATTTATCTAATATTTTACCTTGCACTTGATTGCCAGCAGCTCATTTAAGAGCTATCTGGTCAGTTAAATCTCTTCAGCTCTTAAGTCTGTGAAATGAGAAGGGGTTTGGTGTTGTAATGTTAGGCCAACAGAAATCCTGGAACACATTCAGCAGTTAGTTTGAACTTAGTGGTTAAATTACATTAGAATTATTATTGGACTTCTTTACTTTGCAGAAGTGACTAATGTAAGTGATTCTCAGATGACTTATGGTCACACTAACTCACTCCTTACATGAGTGTGGGATAGAGGAAGTTTCCTGAGTTCATCAGAATTTTAAAGAAAGAACTATTGCTGTTTATATTGTTTTGTCTCTTTTGTTTAAACTGTTTGTTTTAACACTAGAAGGCCCTGAGAGCTAAGAGATCACAGAGAAGAAATGTGAAGTAGTAGCACTGCTGTCTGAAAGTTGAACCATTTGTTCTGTCTCACTTGAATGGTATTACTATGTTCTCAGTAAAGTCATTGAATCTTAAGCATCACTGCACATGTTTGATCTAAAGTACATCATATTTGCTCTCAGTCTAAATCTGTGTTGTAAATCTTTCCAAAACTGCTGAGCCGCTTACGCTGGCAGCCACTGATAGTTTCAAAGAGATTTTTTTTTTAAATCAACTAAACTGAGCTGAAGGAAGTAAAATGAAGTGGAAAATGCAGCTTTTAACTAAGAGATTCTGCCTTTTGGAATGTCCTGTTTTCTCTCTTAGGTCATTAAGCAGCTCCGTGATATATTTAAAATAAATATTTTATTAGAAATGTATTCACTGTTGCTCACTCGTGTATTGTGCAGACAGTTTCTGTTTCTTGTTTCTTTTTGCCAATTGCCATATGTTCCTACATTTGCTCCCCAACATGAAGCAGATGGCCCTTCTAATTTCTGAAAGTATAATTTGTCATATTCAGATCGCACAGAGGGTCTGTTTGCTAATATGGACAAATGAGAAAAAAAGTGCTCCATATTGCCAGTCCCCCCAAATCAGGTTTTAAAGAGCTATACCAGCACTACTTTTTTTTTTTTGAGTGACAGAAAGTGAAAATGAGAAACAGAAAGTTGATGTGCACATGAACACTAGCTGAAGAACAAACCCTGAGTGGATTGATCTGTGTCTTGACTGGCTTGATTTTCAATATTTTCACTTTCATATCCTTTGAAAATTAAATCTAGTATTCATCTGTGTTGACTAAGTAATGTATTCCTGTGCTCCAGATAGAAGCTGAGAATATGCAGTCTTTAGGCAACATACAAAATTTTTGGTACTAGAAGCTTTGTGTTTTTCTTTTAAAAAGTATGTGTGCAGAGCAAAAGCACATCAGCTGAAACAGTGCTGTGCTGTGTCCAAAAGCTGGTAACACAACACAATTCCAAAATAAAATCTCACCATCTAATTTTGGCTGAGATTTGCACAGGTTGGTTGGTTGGGTGGTTCTATTTTAATCCACTGATGTCAAATATTTGTTGCCTCCCCAAATTTTGTCTATTTTCTAACACGTCTTTTGATATTTTCTGAACTTAGAAAGCAAAGAGGCACATCGAGGGGAGAAAGCTAAAGAGAGCGGCCTTCATGCGCCCACTGCCCATGATTCCAGTTACTTTGAGATCCCCACCAAGGAGGGTCACATGGCCAGTAACGGCATCCACGAGATTCCTACCAAGGATACCGAGGGCACAGCCAGTCACATCACTACAGGTAAAGTAAAGTATATGTTTAATTCTTTTTGATATGTCTTGATAAAAGCAGGTGTATTTCTGTTTTGTATTCTTCATGTTATCCATGTTGAACTTTTGAGAAATCTTTTATGGCGCAAATAAGAGATCAATGTGCATCTAGTGCAAACAAAGTAGTAGTTATTCTGCTAGAGACACTGGCTTATTTGAGTGTATTTGAGCAAATGTCCATGTACTACTGTATAATTACACAATCTGGTTATATGCATTTTGTCTTTCAGAAAAGTGCTTCAGCTAGCAAACTTGTATTTAGTACTGACTGACACAGTAGTATGTCTGCTCCACAGCTCAAGGTCACGCCTCCTTTACCATAGAGTTTGACAACACTTCTCCAGGGAAAGTCACCATTAAAGACCATGTGTCAAAGTTCACACCCGATCACCACAGATCGCGCTCCAAGAAGAGTGGAGCAGGAAGTGGAGGCGCAGGAGGAAGGGACTTGAGTACCCTACAGGCTGCTATGATGGCATCTGAGAGCAAAGTAGCTGATTGGCTAGCCCAGAATGACCCCACTCTTGTGCGCAGCGAGTCAACAGAGGATGACAGCAAGAGCATCAAGAGCGATGTGCCAGTTCATCTGAAAAGACTGAAAGGTAGAGTGCGTTTACTGTCTGTATGTCTGTGGATTGTGTGTTTTGTTGCACCTCTTTGTGGTTGCCCTGATTATTTCTCCTTCCCCTAACAAAAGAATCCCATTTACTCCCTGCAATAATCCGTATTTGTGAGTTATCAGTTATTTCACCAGAAAAGTCATTGTAATGCCACTTAGTGTAATAGTATGATATTTAACACACTGTCATTTTCCATGTTATGTGAAGTTGGAGTTGATTCTTTGCCAGAGGTTGTTGGCAGTGGTAGCCAAGCAGGGGGGATGAGCAGCTAGCAGAAAATGCCATGCCTGCTGCTCTACTGCTGTGATATCCAGTGGTGCAGCTCAGCCCCTTTTTCCTGTTTGCAGAAAAGAGTACTCATACTCACATGTATGCATAGAATACATCATGCCATTTAAAGCCTGATTGCATGATCAGAAAAATGATTTTCTTCTTTTGTATTATGTGTGGGGTAAGGTTTGAAAATACTGTTGCTGTAGATTTCATGCTTCTCTCTGTTTCTTTGTCCCCATTACCTGCAAGCAGCCAGCTGCTGAGTCGGCTCCTGCTGCTATGGGTTTTTATGAGAATTGATTAAACCGAGCAAGGTTAAGCTTTGTGCTCTCCCCCTCTAAAGAGAGTTTAGGTTTGATGCTAGGCTAGGCCATGCACATGTCTTGAGTCAATTAAATGAAGGCCAATTTATGATAGTGCTGGCATGTGTAAGGGAAGGGACCAGCAGATGCGAGCTGATGAAAATGGAAATCTATTAGCAGAAGTGAAAGGGAGAGAAGGTAATTCATTAGATGGAGTTAGTACAACATGCATGTTAACTGGCTGTCAGAATGGCTCAGCTATGGGACTATTATTTTACTAAGTGACTGAGTTTTGGACTGCTGGGTGCTGCAGTCTTTTCAAAATGTGGCTGAAGAGCAAGGAGATGGAGGGTAAATGGACAGCTGGATGAAAAGCTATCTGCAGACAGGTACAGAGGGAAGGTGGAAGAAGCAGGAAGAGAGAGCAGTATTTGCAGTAACTGCAGCCAAGGTGACTAAACAAAGAGAAGCAAGACAGAGAGAGAGACAGAGAGCGAGAGAGAGAGACTTGTGTACACTGCAGTAGAAGCAGAAAGGGAGGCAGCAAAGGAAGGGAGCATTTTTTTGAGTTGTTATAGTAACAGTGATACAAATGATGGCAGGGAAGGAGAGCGTTCAGACATACGTAGCAAGCACTAGTGCTGAACATCTGTCTGTGTGTCTGTGTGTGAAGGCTGCAGGAGCATGTGTGAGACGTGTTTCAGTGCTGATTGAGGGTATGTGCGAAGCATGTGCTGCTTACATGTGGATTTGTGTGGCTGAAATTCGCCAGCTCTGCGTCTGCTGCATGTGTGTGCTGAAATCATGCTCTGCACTGATCTGCAGACAAGCAGTGCGGCATGTGTGAGAGGAGGCTTGTGAGATGTGCTCAGGGTGTGTCATAGAGGTGCTAGGCAGAGAGAGTGGCAGAGGTTCAGCAAGGAAACTGAGAGGAAGCAACTGAGGTTTTGATTTGTAAGCATCAAGGTAAGTCTTTCTTTTCTCACTGTAGGAAATCGTGTACATGATATATCTTTATACTGTTGGTTATTTAGAATATGAACTGCCATGTGTGTGCATGAAAATTTAAGTGTTTCGTTGCACTCTTATCAGCATATTGCTAAAAATGTGTGGTTTGAGATGTTATTAAGAATACAAAATTAGTTTTCTGATTAATGATGAGTGTTTCATGTGAAACTGAATTAATTTGCCGTAGTAGTTAAAGCCTAACACATACTCAGGACTTTAAATTCAATTGTATGTGTTGTACTCACAACTTATCCTCACATACAATACAATTCTGTGTATGTTTGAGGTTGTGTGTTTGCTTGCCTGCTTGTGTGTGTCCACACGTAAAGTAAGTACATTCTTGTATCGAACGTTCAGCTGTGTGTGTGTGTGTGCGTGTGTATGTGTGTGCGTGTGTGTGTGTGTGTGTGTGTATGTGTGTGCGTGTGTGTGTGTATGTGTGTGTGTATGTGTGCAGGCAGAGGCCAGCTCCACTGTGAGTCATAATGGGGCGAGTAGGACAGAGCACTGGACTCTCACAGACATCTCTGTTCTCTTCTGGCCCTACCAAGGGCTTCTTTGTCTCGGACACACAGCATGAAAGACCTGCCTCTCGTTGCCTGCTTATCTGCTGATCTCTTCAAACTACTGTTTTCTTTTTTTCTTCTTTTTAATGAAATATATGCTTTAATAAATGCTGAACAGTTTGGAAAGATGGAACATTTTGAGGAGGTGACTGGTGGAACGTAACAAATGAGCCACAGACTCTGAATTATGCCTTAGGCAGCAGAATCATTGTGATATCCCAGTGTGGAAAAAGTACTTAAAGGGGTGCTCTGCAATTTAATATTGTACTTGAATGAAGGTTGGCACCCTGTGAGAGACAGATTAAAAAGAGTGCCACAGTCTGGCTCATAAATTATAGCAAGGAATAAGACACAACTTGATGTAGAAACTTAGGAAACAATATGATCAACTTAAAAGAACTTGTATTTATCAGACAACAAGACCAAAGCAAAACAGAGACACCTAGCGTTGGGATGGCATAGAGGTCATCTCAAAAGGTAGTATATTGCTGTTTAGATCTCCAGGTGTCATATGTTTTTTAAACAGACTTTCTTAGACTTGACAAAACAAACAAAAGTAGTAGATTCGAGTAGTAGAAGTAATTAGAAAACTAAAACCTGTCATATGTGGCACTTCTGTAAGTACACAGACTCAGAAGTATAATATCACTGTTGACATAATGCATCATACTGATACGCCACCAATGTTTACCAGCTTTCCAGTTTTGATTCAATATCCTCCATAACTTGACTCTCAGTCCTGATTACAATGAAGATAAATCTAGAAAGACATAAGTGAAGTCACATGTAGCATGAGACAAATTCAAAGGCACAGTCTGTGCACAGCGACCCTGCCAAGACACTGAAGTCCACTCAGCCTTTGAGCCGCTTTGTCCTCTTTTCTCACACAGGGCAGTCCACTAGCACGACTTGCACATTATGTCTGAGATGAAAAACAGCCTAAAAACAAGCTTTTTGGTGCCTGTATTATTTTGGAGAAAGTATAAACTATATCACTGAGCTTTGGTTTATACAATGTGTGTGTGATCATGTGCAGCACCAGTCCTGTGGTGTTTCCTTCCCTTCGCTCCTCCCATATCCTGATGAACTGACTGCCAGCTAGTTAAATGCCAGTTACTGGTTAGGCCTTTGATTGTGTGACATTCTGTCAGCTCTGATGACAATACATTATATATCCTGAGC